>JAVXUO010002273.1:0-28625 GCA_033065855.1 Escallonia rubra | reverse complement strand
CTGGTCTCAGCTTCCCTAGCCCTCTGTACCCTCCTCAGCCACTCTGTAGTCAACAGGGGACCCAGATATTCTCTCACGAATGGCTCATAGGTACGAGGTTCATTCGGCCACCTCAGGGAGGATACACCGATCCCCCTGACAAAGCTCTGCCTCCGTCCCTGCTCTAGGGTCCCGTTTGGTACATCTCTATGGGAGGGGCAACCGGAATCCAGACCTTGATGTCCATGTGATGCTGGGAGAGCACCCAATCCCCAGATAAAACTCTTTCTACGAGGTCCCCACTAGCAACACTTGGCATCGGGTGAGGGCCAACTCCTCGGGAGAGGCCTCAGTTATCTCCTACTTGGACAGCGACGCCTGAAACAAAATAGACAACTGGTAAGTATTCATGAACAAGCGCTAATGAAAATTCATAATGTAACGAATTACTTAATGGATGCTGCATTAGCCGGTTAAAGTCGTCCCAGTAAGCCCCCTTGGTGGTGCCCACCCGCTAATTTTGAAAATTCCACTAGTACATAGTCGGTTGAGTCTCAGTAGTGTGCCCCTCACCCAATACAGTAGCACGTGATCCTAGGACCTCGAAGGCCCAAACCTGTGAACATACACCACATGTGAGTAAGATGACTAAAATATGCATGAGAATAATTAAGAGAAGGACTAAAAGAGCACATACATACCTCCCAGATGTCACAATATCCAATGAAGATCAGAGACTGCCCCGAGACACCATGCTGATAGAATTGTACAAATAAGCCAAAGTAGGAGTACCCCAGTCATACTCCCTAATCTCCCCCACCTCCTCTAGGGCCCGTAGGCACCACTGTTGCACAGAGTCATCCCCGTTGCTGATAATAGGATCTCCCCCAAAACACAGAGCAGAAACCCCCCAAATATACTGATCAATAATCGGCTAATCAGCCCCTCCAAAACCATCCCCTCGTAGTGTGTACAAGGGTACCTAACAAGATGGAAATGCCCTTTTATAGTACAGTTTGAAGCCAAACAACCGGACCACGAGGTCTCAGTCCTTATCGAGATCATAGGCCCAAGGAACTGGCCTCCGTCGCATGCAAATGTTGGTTATATTCACAAAATTGAATGGGGTAAGCATTAATTTCCCGAACGGCAAGTGAAAAGTGTTGGTGGAATCCCACTAACGCTCGGCCAAACAAAAAAGATGTTTTTTACTACTTGTCACCACGTGCAACCTGTCTAGGAAAAGGTCAAAATCGGTATCTGCTATCCTAGCCTTTACGGATTGGGGTACTTTGGCCCACCATTCCCTATTGAAATTCAGGGAGCCCGTAGAGGGGCTGTAAAATCAAGAAAAAAGGGAAAAATCTTAAAGAACCATCCGATTCGTGCATGAAGTGCATGAAAATAGCATGGGTAGGCCCCACTTTGCCTGAGGTTAACTTGTGTGTGGAAAAAAGGTGAAATTAGTGTGTGTAACGTGAAAGAATTAGTGGGAAGACATACCTCCTCCGTAAAAAAGTTCATGCTTAAGTGGACTCCTCAATACAGAGTTGATAACAAATGACCATTTGCTCGATATGTCTACAGGAAGTGAGAGATTCGGCCAATTTATAGCCCGGGTGACGAAGGTCGCGGAGACGGCGCGCGGGAGACGGGAGTTGTAGAGCTGGCGCACGGGCTACGGGAGTCGCAGAGCTGTAGCGCGGACACGGCCGACAAAGGTCGCAGAGATGTCGTTCGGGCGACAGGGGTCGCGGAGATGGCGTCGAGGCAACAGGGGTCGCGGAGATTGCGTCGGGGGTTGCGGAAATGTCGTCCAGGTGACGGGGGTCGCATAGATGACGTCGAGACGACGGGGATGGGAGGCGTGAAGCGGGCGCGCGGGCAACGGCGACGGCGACGGGCGCCGTGAAGCCGGCGGGCAACGGCGATGGGCGCCGTGAAGCTAGTGCGCGAGTAATGACGGGCGTCGCGGAGACGGCACATGACCGCAGGCGACGAGTGTCGCGAGGTCAGCGACGACAGACATCGCGTGACCACAGGTGACGGGCACAGCGAAGCCGATGCTCAGGCGGCGACGAGCGTTGCATGGACGGCGAGCAAAGGTCGTGGCAACGATGGAGCGTGACGGTGATCGACGGTCATCGCGGCTACGGCGTGCGCCCGCGAACGACTGTAGTCGGTCGTCAAGGTAGGTGGTCAACCCCCCCCCCCCTCCGCCCCCAAGGTGGCCGAGCCCCTAGGGTGGCCGACGTCTTAAGGTGGCCAACCCCCCCTCCCCCCAGGTGGCCGACCCCCTTAAGGGGGAAGGCACGCCAAGGTTGTTTCACAAGCAGTTCACGTGACTTGAGCACGCGTTGCTTTGATCGGTTTGTGAGCATTAAAATTTTGACCGTTGAATGTGCGGACATGTCATGAGAATTGCGGCCCCCAGTGGACCTATAGGTGTAGCCAAGATATGTTGGGAGCATATATATATATAATGCCAAATAAGTGGGTTCGCAGTCGACGTGGAGGTGCCATAAGGAACATAATCTGAGTCGGATGCCAAGTATGCTGATGTCAGACACAGGGAGGATAGAGCAAAGGGAGAGACCAAGGGCTTCCTAGACAGAGCCTGAGGATGGCAGGGATGCAAGGGCGATGACGTGGGGTAAATACACGATGACACTCACAGTCCGATTCTTACGTCCAGAGTCGAAGTCCTGTATGTTTCTCTCTCTAGAATTCTAGAATGACAAAGTGAAAGTGAGTTCTGAATTTTTTTAAGAGTCCCCCTAATGAATTCTTAAGACCCCTCTTTATAGAGGTTGAGATGATTATGTCATCAACTGACACGTGGCGTTCCCTGAAAGTGACACTTCACCGAGGGGACCACAGGTGCCAATGCTCCATAGACTGTCGGATTACATATTCATCTGGCATGTCCCGCACGACGTCGCTCTATCTGTCTAGAAAGACTGGCCCACACAGCATTGGTGTGCCAGAAACCCCATTGATCAAGCCACCAGTTCAAGGCCATTGTAGAGAGATGTAACGCCCCAACTTAGGGTTATCTCAACCCAGCTGGAGCATTACAACACATCAGCTAATCACATCATACTGATAATACAACTCATTCTAACTCATTTGGTAATCAAGCCATATTATACAAAATTAAAGAGTTTACTATTACAAAACACACCTAGTAAGCTCTTTGCCAGATCTCAAAGTTGACATATTGTACTACGTAAGTACAACTTAATTCACAAATGTACAAGTGACCCCTTGCCCGTCTTCTCACCATGCCTCACACCTTCTCCTTGCCTTTCGAGGGACCGGCTCCTTGATCTAAAATGTTATTATGGGTAAAAACCCGTCAGCCCACTGGCTTAATAAGATAATCAAAGATATTTAATGTAACGTTCAACTCAAGAATGCTGATAATGCATGCTATTGCAATTCAATCATATTAAGCAGTTCTATATGTGCACATAACACATATCACATGGTCACACTTAGTTTAGCATTACAAGAGTTTACCATTTCCGAATTCAATCTCATCAATAGACCATCCTTATGTCATCACACCCGGGGTATAAGATCACAACCTTTGCTTGGCCAAAGGCAAAGTAACCGAAAACAATTGAATACCGATATTGCCTTGGGTAGCAGTCGGAGATACAACTGTTCGGCTCATACGGTGCACCGCTACTCAAACACAATCAAATCAACCCCCAATCATTTGAATGGAGTGGCATAATAATCATCAACAATATATCAACCATCTCTTACAATGAAAGTATGTAACGTCATCTTCATAACATCTTGAACATGTAACATAATCATTTATATTCCACAATTGAGCTTCAATTATAGAACTTAACAAACATGTCCAAAACCATATTCTAACCATGTCTAATTTGACATAATTCCATAATTCCATAATTCACACATACCATAACCTATTTCACATCTTCCATAACCTCCAATATGTTAAACATGAATAGATTCACTTATTAACAAGTCGCTAACAAGTATTTAAAAGTTTGACAAAGAATTCATACTAAAAGAGTTACGCTAACATAGCATATATCCATATTCATGTCTTAAAAGGCCATTAAAAACCTTTAACTTTCTTACCTTAAAGAAGAGATGAAAGAACCAAATTTTCAGATTTGAAGCACCTTCAAAATACTCCTCAAAAAACTGTTTGAAGCTCATAAAAACTTTCCAAATCAACTGCTTGAGGTTCTCTTTCAAAAACAAGCCTTAATTCTAGATTTTGTGAGGTTTTTGGTTGCTTTTCTTGCACTTTTCTCTAAAAAACGAGGTAGGAGAATTTAAGCATGTCAATTGGGTCTTTTATATCAAATTAGAAGCAAGTATGAGGTGTTAAGTGGCGGTTCAGAGGTGGAAAAGTCAAGCACGACGAGGCTTTAAGCACGAGGTGGCAAGACACAGTTGTGCCACCTAACAAGCACGACAAGGCTCAAAGCACATAAGACACAGTTGTGCCACCTAGCAAGCACGACAAGGCTCAAAGCATGAGGTGGAAAGACACAGCTGTGCCACCTAGCAAGCATGACAAAGCTAAGCAAAGCATGACAAGGCTGGAAGCATGACGTGTCACAATGCTAGGTTGACACGTCACAAGCACGAGGTGGCACAATTCTTTGCAAAAAGCAAAACAATTCACAGGCAATCCAGTCAACAACCGGTTACTCCCAGCTGAAGGTTTCACCATTTTTCGTTTCCAACTCTTCTGAAAATATTTTTGGTCATCCCAAGTGATCATTTAAAGTTTCTAAACATCAAATACTCTTTTCCATTTCTAGCACTTCGTTCACCTTCTTAGAAAATTTACTCAATTCAAGGTGTCTAACATTTAAACATACATTCAAATATGTTACAATGCATAGTTCATCATAACCATTTTCACATAGAGTGATGCATCTAATCTTACTTAAATATGTAATCAAAGCATATGAAATGTTAGGTTCTCACAAGAGATGCAAGGACTTGGCAGCGGTGGGGAAGATCCGACGCCCAACCACCATGCGGACTAGGCGCGATGTCCTATGAAGACCTGCTCCCATCTCGGAGTGACCCAAGGGTCAAAGTCCCTAGAGATGTCGATGAAATCCCCCCAGTGCCGGAGTACGTAGGCTAGTCATACAGATACCCTAACAGAGATAGTGTCCCGGAGGAGTCACATATCCCGTAGGTGAGTCCTTGCATCGGATAACTCGAAGCGCGCCAAGATAGTGTCCCGGAGGATTCGTCAGGCCAAGGTAGCATCCCGAAAGAGCCATCTACCTAGAGGAAAGGGAGTTGAAGCTCTCTGGCAGAGATAGTGTCCCGGAGGAGTCGTCTATCCCTGCTAGTGAGTCCTTGTGCCGGAGCACTCAAAGCATACCAAGGCAGTGTCCCGGAGGAGTCGCCTACCCAACGGGCCGAGGTAGCATTCCGGAGGAGCCGTCTACCTGGCGGAAGGGGAGCTAAAGCTCCCTGGTAGAGATAGTGTCCTGAAGGAATTATCTATCCCCACGGGTGAGTTCTTGTGCGGGAGCACTCGAAGCGCGCCAAGGTAGTGTCCCGGAGAAGTCACCTACCCGACGGGCTGAGGTAGCATCCTGGAAGAGTCGTCTACCTGGCGAAAAGGGAGTCTTCATGCCGGAGCACTTAGAGCTCCTTGGCAGAGATATTGTCCCGGAGGAGTCGCCTATCCCCGTGGGTGAGTCCTTGTGTCGGAGCACTCAGAATGCGCCAAGGTAGTGTCCCGAAGGAGTCGCCTACCCGACGGGCTGAGGTAGCATCCCAGAGGTGTCGTCTACCTGGCGGAAGAGGATCTTCATGCCAGAGCACTTAGAGCTCTGGCAAAGATAATGCCCAGAAGAGTCGCCTATCCCCGCAGGTGTGGTGAAGCATGTTCATGGTGTGGTGAAGCATGTGTGGGGAGTGGGTCGAAGCATGTTTCACAACCAAGGCAAGGTGTACATGGTGTGGTGAAAATGATTGACCAACGCGGGGCCTGGTAATATGACCGAGAGTCGGGGGCATGACTATATCAGGGGCACGACTGCATTGACGCGGCAGAGTGTGTGCGGTGCCGGGGGAATGGCAGTGTGATAGAGAGCTGGGGAGCACGACTGTATTAGTAGCACGGTGCATGGGCACCGCAAAATGTGATGTGCCATGGGCACGTGAAATGGAAATGGCGCACAGGCGCAGCAACAAGTGTCGCGGAATCAGCGCTCGCAGTGTCACTGCACAGCCGTAGGTGATGGGCATCATGGTGTCGGCATGCGGCAGTGCTCCCATAGCGCTTGGCTGAACAAAAAGGAAGGAAGTGAATAGCAGTGGGAGGCCAAGGCCAAGGCCAAATCCAAAGGGGGAAGGCGGTCGACCCCTCAAGGGAAAGGCGCGTTGACCCTCAAGGGGGAAGGCACGCCAACCCTCGAGGGGGAGATGTGCAAACAGTTGAGCAATGCCTACCGCGAAGGGGGAAGATGTGCAATTGGCTGAGCAACACCGACTGTCGAGGGCGAGATGTGCGACCGGCCAAGCGTCGAGGGGGAAATATGCGATCGACTGAGCAATGCTGACTATTGAGGGGGAAGATGTGTGACCGGCTGAGCAGAAGATGTGCTACCGACTGAGCAACATCGACCGCCAAGAGGGAGATGTGCGACCGACTGAGCAATGCCGACTGCCAAGGGGGAAGTTATATGACCTGCTGAGCAACGCTAACCGCCAAGGAGAAAGATGTGCGACAAAGTGAGTAATTGTGCGTGCATGTATTGACTTATCTGAAACGTTAAAAATTTGACCGTTGATAATACCGACGTGTGGCACAAAATAGGACCTATAGTGGGTCCATAGGTGTGGCCAAGATAGGTTATGAACATTATATAAATACACACCATTCACACACACCCTTCACAAACAAACAAACACATCCACCCACAGTCAGCATCAACAGCAGCCCCCTGCTGCTAATCCCCCTCCCCCTTCACCCTCTCTCACACACACAGCCCCTCACACACTCACAAACACACGCAACACCACCCCTCCCCTTCCCCCTACAACTTTTCTTCTTCATCACCCACCCTCACATACCCTTGCACCAAGAAAACCCATCCAAACCTCGCAGTAACACTGGTACCGTAGCAGCAATGTGATTCCCCCTCCCCATGCACACACACAGCACACAACACACACATACATCTCATACAACACACACACACCCCCCCTTACACATCCCACCCCCCTTTGGCAGCCCCCACAGCTGCCCTTCCCCTTTCATTTCTTCCACCCACACAAAACACACAACATGCACCATAAACACACACACACACGGCTGGGTACCAACACCCCATGAACACAATATAATTTCATCAATTAGAAACCTTAATTAACATTGGGGAGGAAGGGAGGGGAGAGAGAGATATATATATATATTACCTTAGGGTTTTTTAGACTTTTTCTTTTCCCTTCCTCTTCCTTTCTTCTTTCTCTTTCCCCCTTTTTCTTCTCCTTTCTTCCTCTGCCCAAACTTAACTTCTCTCTGTTTTTTTTCCTTCAACGAAATGGTCACAAGACTATTTAAATCTTGGCTCATTTCTAAGCAAGGAGGTCACCACCTCCTCATTACTTAAAGCTTAGTCACGCATGTGTTTTTTCTCCTTTTGTCCTCCAATAGACTCTACCCCTTCCCTCCTTAATCCCTGTATACTTTGTTCAATGAAAGGTTCCAAGACTAGGTAACTAACCCCCACTTTTAACATTTACAACTTAGCCTCTTAAATTTCCCATACTTGCACTCTGACCTCATAACTTTCATAAAATTGCATTTTGGCCCCAAAGCCAAACTAAACCCTCATTTAAATTCTACTTTTTGGATTATCGGTAAAATAATGCTATCGATAAAAATAACACCTTCAATTTATCTAATTCTTGGTTAAATTAAATTAGGGTATTATAGAAAGTACAGTTAACGCCTTCGAGGGGTAATCATAATAAAGAACTTACAACACAGCTGTCGTAATACCCAAACCCATTAATCTTAACATTGATGGTAAACCACAACTAAAATTACATTGGTAGCCGGAGTGTTAAGGCCACCATTTTAAAATACAGCTTACAAACTTTTGAAGCTTTGAATGGACAAGATAGCATCTCCAATTGAGCAATAGAAAAAAAATCGACACAATATATGGAAGGAAAGGCCTGATCAGGCGGCGGAGTTTGCTAACGATCCAAATTTGCATGAAAAATGGACTTTAAGTGTACGTGTTGGACGTGTGAGAGTGTTAGTGCGCAGCTATGTGAAGGGCCAGTGTTTGTGTGTGTGGAAGGTCGGTTGCTATGCCATGAGTGCAGTTTAAATGTATGTGTGTGTGTCTGCCTGGCATTGGGGGGGGGGGGGTGCGCGCGTGTATGTTTATGTGTGTGTCTCTACATGATGTGTGTGTTGTGAGCTGTTATGCAGCGAGTACATTGTGTGTGTGCATGTTTTTTATGTGTGCAAGAGCCTGTAGGTGTGTGGGTATGAAGTTTGTGTGTGTTCTGCATGTGTATAGTATGTGTGGCTGAGTTGTTGTGTGTGTATGTGTGTGTGTTGTTGTCTGTATCTGGAGTGTGTGCGTGAATCTATGTGTTGCATCGACTATGTGTGCGCGAGTAGAGATGTCAAACAAGCTTGGGCCCCCGGGCTAGCCTGTTCCAGCCTAAAAAAAGCCTAGCCCGGGCCAGCCCGTGATATGAACAGTGCTGGTCTATATCCAAAGTGTCGAGGTCGGGCTGCCATTTTCTCCAGAAATGGCCTGGCCCGGTTCTTTAAAAGCCCAAATCCGCCCTGATCCAGGCCTAGCACGACCTTTTAAAAAGTCCAAATCCGGCCCTTATCTGGCCCGTTTAAGGCCTAGATCTGGCTCAGTCCAAGCCCAACCCGACCCTAAAAATTTTCAAAACTTTGAAATTTTTTAGATTCCCCTCTAACGGCTATATTTTCTTAAAATTCCACTTTTACACCCCCCCCCCCCCCCCCCTCCCCTCAATAGCTAATGACAGGTAGTTTGGGGGATATTTTCGTCCAACCTTATTCCAACAACTCTTCTATGTACTTTTTACATATTTACCCTTATAACAATGATAAAGGGCTAGTTTTTAGGGGTATTTTAGTCTTTTGTGAAGTTTAAAAATCTATACATTCACCCCTCTTCTTCACATTTTTCACACCAATCTTCTCACTCTCTCTTACTAAATTCTGCAAGTTTTCCTACCATTCTTATTTGTATCTAAGTACTAATCCTCTCAAATTTTCAATTACAAGTATTATTTAATTATTTACTACTTTTATTCTTTTCCATTTAATTAGTCTTGCCCGTTTTATTTTTCATTCTTGTTAAACAATTTTAGCGTAAAATATGTCTTACTCAAGATTATCAAAAATCACATAGCGAAAAATGTCCACTACCACCACAAGCACCAAAATTTTAAGATTAACCACCAGTGGGTATAGTTACCTAAAATTTTATTATGTTTAACCAAACATCGTTAAGATTTTTGGCGTGAATTTTTTTCAAAGAAGTTAAATCTATTTAAAGTGAAAAGTATACATGAGAATATGGTTATTTAGAAGCGAAATAGATAATTTTTTTCTCACTTCTTTTGGACACATAATCTTTTATATATATACAAAAACAATAGGTAACTTCGCCTGCTTGTTTACAAGCAATCGGTCCCAAGCCCGGATTATAGGAGGAGGGCCTATATAAAAGAATTTATTACAAATTTAATACTATCGCAAAACGAAAAAAAATGATTAAAAAGAATTTAAAATAGTAATAATAATTGTATTGCTTGGGCCCAGGCCTGGCCCAAGCCTAGCCCTAAAATTTGGGCCAAGGGCATGGACTAGGACTGGGCCCTCATATTCTTGAGGAGGCCTGACCTGTTTTCCCTTGGCCCTAGCCCAGGCCCAAGCCCAGCACGGCCCTCTTTTCTAAAAATTCCAAAGGGCCCAGATTGGGTCTGCCCAAGCCTGGCCCATTGACATTCAATTCCCAGGGATCGGGTGATCTTTGCTCGATAGAGCACGATCCGTACTGCCCTAAATAATTCCAATAAATACATATTTGATTCGACTACCCGCTGATGTTAGCCGAGATGTGACACATGGTCTTTCGTCAGTAAGCTGCTAAGAAAATCTTCTCTATGCGCGAGTAGTAGAGTGTGTGTGTGTGTGTGTGTTTGCATGCATATATATATATATATATATATATATATATATATATATATATATATATGCACACACACACACACACACACATATATAGTGTGGGTGTGCGCACGCTTGCACGTGTTGTATGTGTGTTTTGTGTGTGTCTGTGTGAGTTTGTTCTGCATTTGTGTACACAGGGGTGTGTATGTGCGGGTATGGTGTATATGGTGTAATACCCTGAACCGTGATATTGTCTAGCCGATTAGTTTCTCATTTAGGTGATGACTTTTATACGGGAGATTTAGTGTCGATTTCCATTAGTGAAATTTTAGCGGCAACATTAGCGTCAATTAGCGTGATTGAATTTTTAACGGCTATATTTAACGAAATTTTTTAGAAATCAATTTATAATTTAACGATATTTGGTAGATATTATTGATATTGATTGAGGTCTTTAGCAACAATTAGTGATAACATATTCTTAGAAATTTTTAGCGTCGATATATTTCTTTTAGCGACAAACTTATTTTAATATCGGTGCGCTCATTATTAGCAACGATTTGTGAAACGAAAATAGTGTAGTAACCCGTTAACAATTTGCGTAGCGCATAAAGTGTCATAAATATTTATTTTTGGACTATTTCGCAATAATAAAGTTCGGGCATGAAAAAATTAGCGACTAAATGAATAGTGTAAGGGGTTTTGTGATAATTCTTAAGTTAGGGTTTTCAGTGTATATATATACACAGCAGCCGACCCTAGCTAGCAGCTTTCCCTCATTATTTTCTTATCCAAGACAGAGAGATAGAGAGAGCAATCGTGAAGAAAGCTTCCGGCAAAGTTGTCTCGGTAAGTTTACTTTTAAAGATTATGCTTCATGTGTATATATACATGTGAAATTCGCTAGGTGTAAAAGGTGTAAATGGGTTGCCGCAATTGCCGTTACAGTTTTGTGCATGTGTTGGTAAAAATGGGTCCATAGCTGCCGTGAGAGGTAGCCACAAGGCACCGTAAAGTGGATTTTCGCGTATGGGTTATGTGTGTTGGATGATGTGTGAGTGTGTGTATTGTATGTGTGGAAAACAGGGGGGTGCGAAGATGTGGTGCGCTGTGTGCGTCAAAGAGACGAAGGGAATAGGAAGCAATAACAGGAGATGGACCTATGTTGTGTTGTGGGTGTGCGTTTGTGGGGAGTAGTGGGTAAGTGTCTTGAGGGGGAACTTATGTATGGCTGTGACGCTGTGTCCATGAAAGAATGGCAAGAAGATGAAGGTTTTGAAGTTCTGGTTTGAATAGAGAGCGAATATTGTTTGTGTATACAAAGGCAAGGGCAAGAAACTGTGAAGGATTAGTGTACGAGTGAAATGGTGAGAGAAATGGGTTTGCGAGTTGGGTTGTGGCAGCGAGTATAGGCAGTGCTTACTTGTGTTTGGTGTGAGAAGTGAGCTGTGAAAAAGAGTTTGGCAAGAGGAAACAAGTGGCAGTAGATGTAATGGAGGTGAGGAGTTATTGCAATGGGTTTGTACATACGTATTCCTTGGCGGAACCAGGAATTTTTTTCAAGGAGTGGAAAAATTAAACTAAAATTTAAGAATTGACAAGCAAATTAATCAAACTATTTTTTAAATCTCTATATAATCACTGAAATTAAACTGAAATTAAATTAACCAAACATATATTTTAAACCTCTATATAATCACTGAAATTAAACTAAAATTAACATATCTAATCACTGAAATTAAACAAAAATTAACATATTAGATATTAACATATTAACCTAAAATTAAACTATTACCTCACAGAGTCACAGTAGAAGTCGAAGAGCCTCGTTGCCCGAGCCTTCCTTCGTCTTTGTACCAAAGCTGCTATTTCGATAAGGAGAAAGAGCCCTATCAAAGTCAGTCGCGGTCGGCGTTAGTTTGGCAGTTCCAGATCTGGCCAGAGTTCTAACCGTCGGAGTGAGTCACGATCGTCGCCTCGTCGCGGAGTTCCAAATCTGGTCGGCGTCACGGTGTCGGGGTGAGTCGGTGGCCGGTGCTCACTGCTCGATGAGGTCGTCTTTGTCACTCGACATGTCGTCGCGATGAGTCGGTGGCCGTCGTCAAGCCGTCAACGGTCACGACCTGTGCTCAGTCTTCACCGACGGTCACGGTCCTCACGGTCATGGAGAGAGAGAGAGAGAGAGAGAGAGAGGTGACTGCCGAAACTGGTGTGGGGTCTCGGGGAATGCGGTCTCGAGAACAGGGTCTAGGTGTAATTCCCGAAAGAATTTCTCTCTCTCTCTCTGCAAGTGACAGCAGGAAGACGCTAGTAGTTCGATATATAAAAAAGTTTAATTAAGTGGATGAATATCAATCAAAGGTTGAAATTTTGAGTTTATGCTGAAGATTTATAGACCACATCATACAACTTTATATCAAAATCAAGGAGTTTGTCTAGCTGTTTATTTAATTCTTGATAATTGGTTGTAAAATATCCCACTTTAAATGGCATGAATGTTGAGCTTTTACTTCATGATTGTCCTGTGTCACTTTTTTTTTTCTTCAGAAGTTCAGGGGGGCTTGAGCCCCTCCTAGTCACCACGTGGGTCCGCCCAATGTATTAGGAGTGTATGTCTGTAAGGAGGAAGGGAGCCAAGGCTGCGTGAACAGTGTTTGGGGAAGGAGTAGACTGATGGGTTGCACATAAATGGGTTACACAAGAGAAAGGAAACTACTGCCTTTGAAGGGTTGTGTAAGTTGTGAAAATGTTGTGGATACATATGCATAGATTCATCTCATGTATGTAAAAAGGTTGTAAGCATGTATTTGGGTGTTGTCCATGAAGTAAACAAAAAAAAACAGAAGACCTCAAGGCAGATTGTGTTGTGGGTGAGTTGAGAGAATGTCTTATATACAAATGGGTTATGAATGAATGGTGTGAGTAGGTGTATATGTAACATGTGTATAACCATATTTAAAGTAGGTGGTAAGTGAGAGGGAAAATGAAGAGGTGAGGTGATTCTGGGTAAAAGAGGACGACTGAGTTGCATGAGGAAGATGATATTGTAGAAAGAGAGGGAAAAGTTTTGTTTTTAAAGTTTAACTCAAAAGTGTCGCTAAAAAGGACTATTGTTTTAGCAGTTCATTTCCGAATTTTTTTAAATATATCTAGAAACTTATTTGGACAAAACTCAAAGAAGTAACTTATATTCATTTTTCAAGATCTACACACAGTAAAATTTTTAGATTTGTCGGAGCTCGGGAAGCGTGTTAATAAATTTTATTTGTGATAGAGACTTCAGTGTATTTTAGAATAGTAAATTAAGTTATTAAATTCTGAAACTCCTACAATAATCTTATATAGCTAAGATAAGGAAGTTTCTAAAGTTTTTAAAGTCGTTTGCTACGTTAGCATCGTTAGTGCGTAGCGCCCGAGCGATTATCTCGTGACGCTTCGCTCTTACAACAGTTTGCAAAATCATTTCTTAGAACCTCTTCTGAGAAGAATTAGAAAAATTACAAAACAGAAACCTCCATCATTTTTGTGAAACCTTCGATGTGGAAACTTCTCAGATTTTCTAGGCATGGGAAGTACCTTAAATAATTTTAATTTCTTAAAACAAGTTTTAAATTATTTAACATAGTAAACAAAATTATTTTTAGCCTAGAATTTTACAGTGACCTAAAAGTACCGAGAGGCTTAAGCGTCTACAATTTTGTGGCATTCCGGCGCCGTTTGACATATTTTTTAAAACAGAAATATTAGCGCTCAAATTTAGGAGCGACTTAGGGTTCCGAGCGAAAAATTCCCGGGACGACTGCTCTTGTCCGAAAAACCCATCAGTTGTTTAAAAAGACTCTTTTCAGTTATATCTAGGTGGGTAATGGTATGTTGGGTATCGGGGGCGAATAGGTAATTCTACAAAAGTCGAGGGGCGGTTTGGTAAACTTCACTCACTTAAGAGAAACTTAATACTTAGGCATGCTCGAGTGGTAATGAATGACATCCTTGTGGTTTGTTATTTAGGTTTCGGTAGAAAAGGGATATGGTGTTGACCGATGACGCTTTCGGGTTAAAGCACGTATAGGGATATAAAGAGGAAAATAATGGCTTTGAAGGTTCTTGAGCCGGATGTAGCAGCATGATCGTCGCTTCGGAGATTTTGATATGAGGAATGCGTAGCGTCATGTAAGTGACCCTTGATTCAACTAGTATTTATATATATATATATATATGTGTATATGTTTAACTACGGCTAAAATGTGGTGTTTATCAGTATTGATCGTGTTAATTATGTTTAATTGCTCTGGCTTGATCTGTCAAAAAGCTTTTGGTAGTTTAATTCTTATAAAAAAATCGGACCAGCATGTGAATGATAATCTGTTTAGAAATTGTATTGGAACTCAGATTCACAATGTTTTGGTACTGACGTTATTGTGAATATTGAACGACTTGAAAACTATGGGTTGATCATCAATTGATTTGTCGTTATGTTTATGATGAACAAAAAGGTGGTTTGTTTATTCGATTGATGTGCCCCATATTCGACGGGAGAAAGTTGGATTTTGGGCCCTGGTCAACGGGGCTTGTACGTTGATGCACAGTACTGTTGCTCGTGGTTCGCTCTTGGGTCCACAAAATTTTATCCCGGATGGGGGAGGGATTTCGGGCCCTAGTCAGTGGAGCCTGTACGCTAACCGCAGCATATCGTTTGAACTGATGTTGGGATGAAACTGTTTATCTTGAGGTTTTGTGCTAATAATTTTATACCTCAGTTTTGTTTCATGTACTATATTTCATTTACCGGATGATTACTTTATTATTTCAGATTCAAATGTTGCTATGATTTAAAGTGAATTATTTTCTAGCATGCCATGGTCCACCTGGTTGAATCATTGGTTACTTACTGAGCACGTGGAAGCTCATCCCTTACTTATCATTTCAGGTTTGAGAGTAAGGTGATGGTGAGGAACATAGGAAGGGGCATTTTGCGCGGAGCTACAGAGAACTGCATTGAATGAGTAACTAATAACTAGATTGTTGATTTAGTTTTAGTTGTTGACAAATTGGAGTTATGACATGCTTTAGCATAAGTTTTGTATTCAGATGAAAATATCATAATGTAATGAAAGTTGTAGAAGATTTAATTTTCTACTGCAGCTTATATTGATTCTAGCGAGTAAGGCCTGGCAGAGCCCTTGGTTGGAGTGTATTGGGTCTGCGGCCGGTCACGTGCCTAGCTCATGGGCCTACCCGTGGGTTCAGGTCGTGACATATGGTGTCTGCTTGGGTGTAAATAGTATGTGGATATACACTGTATAGAGAATGTGTGTGTGCGTGTGTGTGCGTGTTTTTTTTTTGTGTGTGTGTGTATGTGTGTGCACGTGTGCATGTAGACAGTGTGGTTGGTCTGGGTGTACCTTGTGCTAGTGGGTGTGTACGGTATGTTTTGTGTAGCATTGTGATGGATGTGTGTGTACTGTCTAGCCAATGTAGGGCCGGTGTGTTGGGTATAAGGTTGTGTGTCTACGTCGATTGTATGTTTGCAACGTATAAGGGTGCGAGTATCAGGTTGCTTGGAGGATTTTAGAGCTGATGGCTTGTTGGGTAGGAATGGATTAGTGGAGAAAAGTTGCTCGACTATGTGGTATGGTGTGTATGTGTGTGTTGTTGTTTGGGATAGCAGGGTTATGAGTATGTGTATAATTGCTAATTGCCAGTTGGTGTAGGTGTGGTCGCGCAGTAGGTTAGGAAAGCTGAGAATAAGAATGGAAGACCTTGTGGGAAAAATATAGGATTCGATTCACTACAAGAAAAAAGGCTTTTAGCGACGGGTAAATCCGTCGCTAAAAGCCTAAAATCCGTCGCTAAATATTTTAGCGACGGATTTACCGTCGCTAAAAGTCTCTCGTATAAAAGACCGTTACTAATAGTTTGGCGACGGAATTTTCAAATCCGTCGTGTAATATGTAAGTTTTTGAGACGGAATATCCGTCTCTAATTATATTTTAAATATTTTAATTTATTTTCTTTTTTGTTAAATTAGCGACGGAATATTCCGTCACTAAATAAGCTTTTTAGGGACGGAATATTTCATTGCTAATTAACTGATAGTAGGAACTCTTTTAGCGACAGAATTAATCCGTAATCAAAAGTCAAATTTTTTTTGATTTTTTTTTTCTATTACCCAGACCTATAATAAAAATTTCATTTCTCAACAACAACGCGCAAGAATCAATACACAAAGAAATATATATAATCAATCATAAAAAATGTTATTATAAAAAAGACTCATTGCGTACAAGCCGGGAACCGGATACAGTCGGTTAGGGGAAGGGAGAAGAGTACAGGCCGGGGGGGGGAGCTGGGAACGGGCACGAGAAGGGGCTCATCAGGGGTTGCCGAGTCCCGGATCTGGATCCTGTTGATCCGGGGTCGGCTCGGCATGTCCAGCAGTGGTACCCTGCTCCCTAATCATCATCACCACCACCGTAGCAATGCGCTGGATCTCCTCGTCATCCAACGGACACCGACGAGCCGGTGTCTGTGGAGGGGCAGCGAAGGGTGAGGATGCTCTTATCACGGCATGAGCAGTTATGCTAGGCAGGCTGCGTATGCGGCCTTTCGGCCGATTGACGACCTCCGGCGTATCCGGCCATCGCTTCAACGCCCCAGTACTCACACTCGTACTAGTGGACGCTGATGGTTGTCCGGACTTCTACTCGGACCCCCTAAGTTGTTCATACGAGGCCTGCAAAAACAGTAATTTAAAGATATGTTAGGGCATTAATTAACGCAATAGACATTGAGAATAGAAAGACAAAAGATTAACAACTTAAACAAATTGACCCACATCGATTCGTCGGGCAATATTTGAAGTATAGTCGCCCGCCCGGTGCGTCTCGTCCTTGTCTTTCTTCCGCACGTGCGTCTGACTATACATCAGAGCTACGACCTCATCCTCCTCCACGTGTCTGATGGCCACCGACACTCACCTCCGGACACATCGACATACGTTGATTTATTTTTTAAATGTCGGACACCGTCGATCAGACGTGGTGTCCGTGTCTGCGCTAACTAACAGGTATCTCAATCCAATTGGGTCCCATCCTCCGTCAACAATCTCAATTCTCAAATGCTCAATGCAATAAAAATTAACAAAAATCACACATTCAATCCAATTGGGTCCCATCCTCCGTCAATAATCTCAACATCTCAAATGCTCAATGCACAATTAACAATCTAGAATCATCAATTAACAACCTAAAATCATCAATTAATAATCGCAATTACTTCAAATGCACAACTAATAACCTCAAATCATCAATTAACAACCTAAAATCACAGATCAATAATCACAATTCTCAAATGCACAATTAACAACCTAAAATTATCAAACAAATGATCAATGTTCAAATGGGAAAGAAAATGCACATATCCGATGCGCTTGAAGTATTTCAATTTAGGGTTCGATTGTATTAGGGCATTCAATTTAGGGTTCAATTAGTTTAATTTAGGGTTCGGTTCGATTAGGGCATTCAATTTAGGGTTTAATTAGGGTTCAATTACATAAATTTAGGGTTCAATAAGGGGTTCTATTGATGCAATTTAGGGTTCGGTTGGTTTGGGGCATTTAATTTAGGGTTCAATTAGTTCAATTTAGGGTTCGGTTGGATTAGGGCATTTAATTAGGGTTCAATTAGTTTAATTTAGGGTTCGATTTGATTAGGGCATTCAATTTAGGGTTTAATTATGGTTCAATTACTTCAATTTATGGTTCAATTAGGGGGTTCAATAAGTTCAATTTAGGGTTCGGTTGGATTGAGGCATTCAATTTAGGATTCGGTTGATTTGGGGCATTCAATTTAGGATTAAGTTGATTTGGGGCATTCAATTTAGGGTTCAATTAGTTCAATTTAGGGTTCGGTTGGATTAGGGCATTCAATTAGGGGTTCAATTAGTTTAATTTAGGGTTCGATTCGATTAGGGCATTCAATTTAGGGTTTAATTAGGGTTCAATTACATCAATTTAGGGTTCAATTAGGGGGTTCTATTGATTCAATTTAGGGTTCGGTTGATTTGGGGCATTCAATTTAGGGTTCAATTAGGGGGTTCAATTATTTCAATTTAGGGTTCGGTTGGATCAGGGCATTCAATTAGGGGTTCAATTAGTTTAATTTAGGGTTCGATTCGATCAGGGCATTCAACTTAGAATTTAATTATGGTTCAATTACTTCAATTTAGGGTTCAATTGGGGGGTTCTATTTGTTCAATTTAGGGTTCCGTTGATTTGGGTCATTCAATTTAGGGTTCAATTAGTTCAATTTAGGGTTCGGTTGGATTAGGACATTCAATTTAGGGTTCAATTAGGGGTTCAATTAGTTTAATTTAGGGTTCGATTCGATTAGGGCATTCAATTTAGGGTTCAATTACATCAATTAGGGGGTTCTATTGATTCAATTTAGGGTTCGGTTGATTTGGGGCATTCAATTTAGGGTTCAATTAGGGGGTTCAATTATTTCAATTTAGGGTTCGGTTGGATCAGGGCATTCAATTAGGGGTTCAATTAGTTTAATTTAGGGTTCGATTCGATTAGGGCATTCAATTTAGGATTTAATTATGGTTCAATTACTTCAATTTAGGGTTCAATTAAGGGGTTCAATTAGTTCAATTTAGGGTTATGTTGATTTGGGGCATTCAATTTAGGGTTCAATTAGTTCAATTTAGGGTTCGGTTGGATTAGGGCATTCAATTTAGGGTTCAATTAGGGGTTTAATTAGTTTAATTTAGGGTTCGATTCGATTAGGGCATTCAATTTATGGTTTAATTAGGGTTCAATTACTTCAATTTAAGGTTGAATTAAGGGGTTCTATTGATTTAATTTAGGGTTCGGTTGATTTTCTTGGAGCTTCACTGATAACACCTTCAATATTCATGGTAGACTACGAGACCAATGTTATGTCATATATTATTTCTTAGGAAATTTTCAGACTATGATGTAGCAATTGGTCTTATTTACATATACATTATTACTGATTGAATTGTATATTAGTTCTTGGAATTTTTGAACTATGTTACTGTCTATATCAAATTTCTTAATGGTTGTAGAAACAATGCTCCCTTAATACCCTTATGGATTGCGTGGATGTGTCACAACAAATTTGTACTTGCTGTACAGCAATCAGATGGACAAAAGTTGTATCATACCATTTTACAGGGAAAGATGTCTATATCCACTACTTAATCCCTGTCATTTGATAAAGAATAATATAACATGGAATAGTATATAACTAATCATCTACTAAGTACTTTAAAGTACTAATTATTTATTTGATAAAAGCAGAAGCATGTAGCATACAGATAAATTCTCAGAAGCTTCTTCATGTTAAAAGATGGAGCAGATCTCTAAGATACTGCTTGACTGTAATTTCCTTCTGCTCATGAACATGATAACATTTGACTAAGTGTTAATTTAAGTCAAAGACGCTTTTTTTAACTTAATGGGGATGATCCCATGTAAAGTCATTAAAGTAATACAGAGTACTACTTGGGGCAGCAATCATCTTACCTCATTCCTCATTGCCTAGGAAAAAAAATACATTTTGTGGATTTGACTCTTGGTCTCTTTTGACATATTCATAACAAGGGCTATCATCCTCATAGTCATCACCTACGTGTGCATGAAGTAACAAAAGTTGCATTCCTGGACTATATATTTCTCATCATATAAGCATCTCTCTCTCTCATGCGCGTGTAATGGTTCTCCTCCCGTCTTGATTTTTGGTTAGCCCACCCAATATCCGGACACCACATTTGAACTCATTCGCCCTTCTGATCATTGATCTCTGACCCGATGGTTGGGCTAAAAGTCAACAATATGGCAATTGGTTTGATCTAGACCTCCAAGGAAAGTCAGGTAAACTATGACTTCTAAGTTCCGACTCCAATTTTGGCTTCTGCCGAAGTGGCAGCGCACACACACCAAGCACCGCTTGTCAGTCAAATTCCATGCAGTGACTTGACTTCTTTAATTCATGTTTTATGAATATTAGAGAACTTGAAAAAAGGGAATAATCTGTAAATGAAACCACATGCAACACAAATCAAAATAAGGGTATTTCATTCCCTTAAACAATCAACGGAATTCGTGAAATTCACTTCGTCGAATCACAGCAAAGAGCTTACCGAATTTTGAAATTCACTTCGCCGGAATCTGGTGACGGCGGCGGAAACGATGGCGAGATCCGCCGGCGACCAGTTTGGGTTGGGTCACCTGCTTCGTACTCTTTCCTTGATGCCGCAAGAAGCAGACTCACCGTCAGAGGTGTGTTGCCGTCAATGACAGAGACGAAGGTGGCTGTTTGGCAGTGGTGGCGCAACGTCGAAGGGCGGTTGCCGTAGATGTGAAGGTCGTCGGTGCACCGGTAAGAGAGAGAGAGAGAGAGACGGGAGAAAGGAAAAGAAAAAGGGGTGTGATATTTTATAAGACTTTTAACGACGGAATAATTCCGTCGGTAAAAGTCCGTCGGTAAATCCGAACATTCAACGACGGAATTTTTACCGACGGAATTATTCCGTCGCTTATATATTTTTTAAAAATTATCAAAAATTATAAAATTGTATAAAATATTTAGCGACGGTACTATCCGTCGGTAAAAGTGCGTCTGCAATAGTCCGTTGGCAAACACTTTTAACGACGGAATATTCCGTCGCTTAAAATATTTACCAACAGATTTTTATCGACGGCCTATTCCGTCGCTGAAAGCTATTATTTGGTAAAGTCACGTGTACATATGCATAAATTGGAAAATAGGTTGTACAGAGGAACATGACATGAGTACTTACACTACAAGAAAATAGACTTTTAGCGACAGGAAAATCCGTCGCTAAAAACCCAAAATCCGTCGCTAAAGGAATTAGCGACGGATTCACCGTCGCTAAAAATCCCTCGTATAAAAGCCCGTCACTAATAGTTTAGCGACGGAATTTTTACATCCGTCGCTAAATATGTGATTTTTACCGACGGATTTATTTTTCATTAGCGACGGAATATCCGTCGCTAATTATATTTTTAGAATTTTAATTTATTTTCTTTTTTGTCCAATTAGCGACGGATTAAATATTTAGCGACGGAATATTCCGTCGCTAAATAGCTTATTTAGCGACGGAATATTCCGTCGCTAAATATTTAATTGAAAGGAATATTTTAGCGACGGAATAAATCCGTCGCCAAAAGTCAATTTTTTTTTTATTTTTCAATTACCTAAACCTGTACAGAAATACAATTCTCAACAACAACGCGCAATAAGCGAAATACAGAAAAAATATATATAATCAATTATAAAAAATATTTATTATAAAAGAAACTAATACATGTACAAGCCGGGAACCGGAGATAGCCGGTTAGGAGAGGGGAGAAGAGTACAACCCGGGCGCGGGGGGGGGGGGAAGCTAGGAACGGGCACGGGAAGGGGCTCATCAGGGGTTCCCGAGTCCCGGATCTGGATCCTGCTGATCCGGGGCCAGGGCGGCTGGTCCAGCAGTGCCCTGCTCCCTCATCATCCGGCACACCACTGTAGCAATGCGCTCGATATCCTCCTCGTGCAACTGAGGCCGAGGAGCCGGTGTCTGTGGAGGGGCAGCAGGGGGTGAGGACGCTCCTATCACGGCACGAGGAGTCGTGCTAGGCAGGCCGCGTATGCGGCCTTTCGGCCGATTCACGACCTCCGGCGTATCCAGCCATCGCTTCAACCCCCCAGTACTCGCAGCCGTACTAGTGGACGCTGATGGCTGTCCGGACTGCTGCTCGGACCCCCTTAGCTGTTCATACGAGGCCTGCAAAAATAGTGGTTTAACGATATGTTAGGGCATTAATTAACGAAACAGACATTGAGGATAGAAAGAAAAAGGATTAGGTTAAATAAATTGACTCACATCGATCCGCCGGGCAATATCTGAAATATAGTCGCCCGCCTGGTGCGTCTCGTCCTTGTCCTTCTTCCGCACGTGCGTCTGAGTATAGGTCAGAGCTATGACCTCATCCTCCTCTAGATCCGGGTGCTCGACCGCGTTCATATGTCGGACGATGTCGTGTGGCACCGACCCCCCCGTG
Organism: Escallonia rubra; assembly: GCA_033065855.1. Lineage (NCBI taxonomy): Eukaryota > Viridiplantae > Streptophyta > Magnoliopsida > Escalloniales > Escalloniaceae > Escallonia > Escallonia rubra. The sequence continues at coordinate 6,345 of JAVXUO010002273.1, read as the reverse complement.
TGCGTCGGATCTCTGTTCTGTCTGTTCTCAGCCCCGCTCTTACTCTTGGCGTCCCAACCTGGATCCGCAGCCCACCGATCTATCATCTCCCCCCATACACGGTGAGATATCCAATGTGGGGGATATTTCGTCATGTCCGTCATCGGGGCACCCGCGGGCAGCGCCCTCTTCGCCCGGTCCCGTGCATCGTGGAGCCATCGGCGGTAATTCTTGCCGATGTAGGCAAAGAAAGCCTGCTGCCCCAGTCCCTGCTGCTCAGGCGTATCAAACGTGAACCCCTCCTGTAATGCATTCAATAACACAAATTAACAACATAAAACAAACTGTAATTTAACATTTACTAACGCTGAAAAAAATACTTCACCGTACCAGCCACTCCTCCCATAGGGCCTCCCTCGCAGCGGCATCCCATTCCTTCCAGTACAGGCGTGGCTCGAAGAATCGGCCCTTCACAAGAACGCCGATCTTCGTCCTCGCCATATTCTCCAGGATCCTGCCAAAGAAGTAATTAAATTAATTAATACAGTTCAAATATAAATTAACACCCAAAATTTTTAAACATAAGGCATGAGGTGATATTTTTAGTACTTACAGGCCCTCCTGCGTGAGCGTAACTCTCTGTTTACGCTGGGGGTCGATGCGTACCCCGCGTGTCGGACCACGGCCTCGTCGAGATCCTACAAAACACAGACATTAATACAGTTCAAATATAAGGCTAGCGAAAATGTAGGAAACACCGTTATCAACTATACCTGAGGTAGAACCCACGGAAGATGGAGACGGCTGGGGCGACGGCGATGGCTGGGGCGACGGTGACGGCGACAGCTGGGGCTGGGCCCCCGATGGCTGTCCGCGATCACTCTGTGCCTCGTCATCAGTAGGCAATGACGAGGTGGGACTAACCGGGGAGGAAGCAGCTCGGCGTCCAGCCCGGCCACGAATAGCCCGTATCCTATCCATATCTGACTTCATATAGATTATATACAAAGACATTAACACGTGAAAAACAATAATTTGGCATAAATCATCATCGGCACATATATATATATATATATATATGAACGGATGTGCAAAAACACATCAATAAACACCAAGTTCTAAAATGTTACTACATTTTTCCCGTGATGTTACAACATTACAAGTCAATCATTTTCAGTTTGCGAATCATCTTCATCACTATCCTCGTCGCCCTCTTCTTCGTGGGACTCGTCGTCCTCTTCATCTTCTAATTCATCCTCTTCATCAGTAGACTCGGTCACATCATCTCCAACACTTTCAACATCTTCCGCGTCATCATCTACGACTTCTTCTCCCACAAGAAGTGTTGTTGGAAGAGGAAGATCGTCCTCCTCGTTGTTGACCTCAACAGGGAACAAGACACGTGGTTGGTCGGCTTGAAAGGAGTCTAGCTCACTGTCATATGTCACGGGCAATTTATTGGACTTGATAGTTGTATACCAATGAGATTTGGGATTGGCGACGTCCTCCGCGTAAAAGACTTGTACAGCTTGACTAGCAAACACAAAGGGCTCGTCTGATGCAAGTCTTGACTTGACATTGACATCTACAATCCCTTGAGAGCTAACACGGATTCCTCTGCTGCATGTGACATCGAACCACGTACACTTGAACATTACCAGGCGGTTTTGGGAACCCAGATATGTTAGCTCAACAATCTCATCTAGCTCTCCGTAAAAATCCATGCAATTCTCGGCATAACAGTCGCCGTTGACCAAGACTCCACTGTTTTGGGTTTGTTTTGTTCGGTCATCATCTTTTACGTTAAACCTAAACCCGTTGATGATATAGCCTCCGTAACAGGATGTTTGTTTGTTAGGGCCTTCGGCTAGTAATTTCAAGCAGGAGGCCACTGGTCTATCCATTGACTGAACCTATTGTAGATGACGGTAAAAATTAAGGATAAATCAGTATACTAATTGGCCACAGAACTGTATATAACACATAATATAATTTCGTTAAATAATCTTACACGGATTTTGAACCACTGTACAAATTGTGATTTCCGATGAGATTCAAGTCCAGCGGGATCAGTGATTAAAGATTCCGCATCGAACTCACTGCAAACCAATATGCATTAACTCGCTTAACACACACTTTCAATTATGTACAGCAATGTAAGTGAATTAAGACTTTAACTTACTCAACGAATGCCGAAACTTCATCGCAATTTAGAAGGGCATATATTGTTGCAGCACTGTACTCTTCATCTGTTAGCCATCGAGTATACGTTCGGCCGAACGGACTACCTGACTGCTTGAATATTGACAATTGCCCTTCCAAATTTGTGCTTGCTCCGGGATCATTTCGGCCTAGTTGATTTAACCTTGTACCAACATCCTAACCGAATTATTGCCTACAAAAGTTTACAAGTTCTTCCATTACGTAAGCCTCCGCAATTGAGCCCTCAACCCGAGCCTTATTACGGACTTTTTTCTTTAAATGGAACATGAACCTAGAAGTTTAGGGAATCGAGTTAGGTGGAATATCAATGATAACAGATGTCGCATTAAGTGTAAACGAACAACTGTAACAATTTAAGGATTACCTCTCGAAGGGATACATCCACCGATATTGCACGGGTCCACCCATCTTAGCTTCATATGCCAAGTGAACAGGCAGATGCTCCATTGAATCAAAGAACGAAGGTGGGAAGATTTTCTCCAGCTTGCAAATCGTCACCACAATGTTCTTCTCAAGCACTTCCATGTTACTCACCCGGATCGTAGAAGAGCATATATCTCGAAAGAAATGAGATAATTCAGTCAAAGTCTCGCAAACAACCCGTGGCAACAGTCCCCGGAAGGCAATAGGAATGAATCTCTCCATGAATACGTGGCAGTCGTGACTCTTCATCCATTGGAACTTGCATTCCGAAACATTGCAACAACGAGATATGTTGGACGCAAACCCATCCGGAAGCTTCAAATTCTTAACCCACTGACAGATCTTCTCCACTTGTTTCTTGTCTAGACAGTAAGGTGCTTTCGGAAGTATGGTCCTCCCACTGACTGTACGAGGATGCAATTCACGGCGTACACCCAACTGTTGTAGATCCCTTCTCGCTTTAAGGTGATCTTTCGATTTGCCCTTGAAATTCATCACTGTGTTGAACACATTATCAAAAACGTTCTTCTCAATATGCATCACATCCATGTTGTTTCGGATAACGAGCGTCCTCCAGTAGGCTAACTCCCAGAAGATACAAAATTTTCTCCAGTTGTGCTCTTTCCCGAACCTTGCAATCTTCTGATCCGGCACACCCTTACCGTGTGGTATGTCAGTATCAAGTGCCTCCAGGTGTGAGAGTACTTCTTCACCAGATGGGTAGTCCAGCGTGACAACCTCACACTCGATTGTCCCGTCAAATTTATCCTTCTGCCTACGAAACTGATGGCCCGGTGGCAAAAGCTTACGGTGACATCCGAACCACGAGGCCTTTCCGCCGTGCTTTAACGTATGACCGGGGTTCACGCCCATACAAGCAGGGCATGCTAGCTTCCCATGTGTGCTCCAGCCACACGTCATTCCCAATGCGGGGAAATCATGTATAGTCCACATCAAAGCAGCCCTCATCTGAAAATTTTGTTTAAGGGATGCATCATATGTTTCGACTCCATGATTCCATAATTGTTTTAACTCATCAATCAACGGCCTTAAATACACATCTATGTCCTTACCGGGACTCTTCGGCCCCGGAATAAGCAACGACAAGAACATATACGGCTTCTTCATGCACATGCCTGGTGGAAGGTTGTAAGGGACAATAATAACAGGCCAACAGGAGTAAGGCGTGGTAGACTGACCGAAAGGGTTGAACCCATCGGTTGCCAGACCAAGTCTAACATTCCGAACTTCCTGAGCAAAAACTGGATGCCTGCGGTCAAACTCCTTCCACGCCTCTCCATCAGCTGGGTGTGTCAGCACATCGGCATCGTTGCTGCGAGTCTCACGGTGAGCCCTCATATGTTCAGCCGTACTGGAGGAGTAGTACATTCTCTGAAGCCGTGGTGTGACCGGGAAATATCGCAATATCTTCCATGCAATGTTTTTCTTCTTCCCTTTGTCCGGTTTGTACCTCGAATGATCACACACTGGACATAATGACAAATCCTTATTCTCTTTCCAGAATAATACACAATCGTTATTGCACGCATCTATCCGGTCGTAGCTCAACCCAAGTTTCCTCATCATCTTCTTCGCGTCATAGTACGACGGCGGTAGCTTTTCACTTTCGGGCAGTATTTCTTTGATGAAGGTAACAAACTCGTTAAAACCTTTCTCACTCAGCCCGTGGTCTGATTTCAACTGTAATAACCTACTAACCGCAGACAGCCGTGTGTGTTTCGGAGCTCCATCCCACAGCGGCTCTTCCGCAGCTCTCAACAACTCATAAAACTGATGAGCCCCCTCGTTCGGCGGTTGTGGCCTGTCGTTACCCCAGTCAACATTAGCATGCCCAACATCCATAATCATATCTCGGAAATCATATCGTGCCTCCTCCCTAACTTCAGTTTGACTAGCCAGGTTGGACGACAATACTATCGTTTCCCCGTGCTGCGTCCACCTTGTGTATCCACCCATAAAACCGTACCGACGAAGATGCCATTTTACTTCAATTCTTTTTCTCCAGTGCAACAACTCACATCTACCGCACGGGCACCTTATCTTATCAAGGTCAACATGTGCAGGATGCGCATAAGCGAAGTCGAGAAATTCGTCAACGCGACACTCAAAATCTTTAGCATTCTTCCTTTTCATCCAACTTCGATCGACTGACATGACGACTGAATTATCGTACTGTATACCACCTTCAATAATGACCAGTGATTAAGCATTGCCGATGTAAATATCAATGCATGAATGTTACAACACTTTCCCCTCCACTCTTGAACAGGTAGTGGTCCTATCCCATTCAGAAAAGCACATGTTTATAAAACAGTGAATAACTCATGCTTAGTCCGATGTCTGTGGAAATTCGGCAGCACCTCCCCGCATTTCTCCAAGTACACCACATCGATTAGGTGTTCTAACATTCATCTAACCTTGCTCAGGAAGGTTTGACGGATGTTAGAACACCAGATCTGTATGCACCCGGAGAAACACACGAGAACGTGTACCAAATATCCACGACATAGAACATAAAGCATGAGTCAAAATACTGTTTTATAAACAATTAGCTTTTCCAAACTGTCCAAACTGGACATCCAAAGGCTCATTACAAGGCATTACTTTGTAATGAGTACCTTTGAACGGGAACTAAGGGTTTTTATGCATGCATGTGTTCAGAAATTGATAAGATATGCAAGAATCTTTCCGAAATATCAAAACTGCAGAATGATCGTTGCATATGTTATCAATTCCACATTAAATAGAACTCGTTGGCAACGAGTTGAACCATCTCGTTGCCAATGGACTTCTCAAAACAACAATTAATATAAAGAAGGCAGGGTTTGTAAAGAACGAGTAATTGAACCATCTCTGGGCAACATGGAGTAATTATGGGATGTACAAGGGCTAATTAGGGCTAACAGGGTTATTAGGGAACAAGACACGATTATTAATTATAGCTGATTAGAGTTGATTAGGACTAATTAGGGTTATTTAGTCCTAATTAGGGTTTAATTGTGCCGAGTAGTGATGATTAGTCCTAATTAGGGCTAATTGGGCTTAATTGGGTTATGTTAGGGCTAATTAATGTTAATGAGGGATAGTTTCGGATGATTATAGCTGACTAGGGTTGATTAGGACTAATTAGAGTTATGTAGTCCTAATTAGGGTTTAATTGTGCCGAGTAGTGATGATTAGTCCTAATTAGAGCTAATTAGGCTTAATTGGGTTATGTTATGGCTAATTAATGTTAATGAGGGCTAGTTTCAGATAATTATAGCTAATTAGGGTTGATTATGACTAATTAGGGTTTAATTGTGCCGAGTAGTGATGATTAGTCCTAATTAGGGCTAATTAGGCTTAATTGGGTTATGTTAGGGCTAATTAATGTTAATGAGGGCTAGTTTCGGATAATTATAGCTAATTAGGGTTGATTATGACTAATTAGGGTTTAATTGTGCCGAGTAGTGATGATTAGTCCTAATTAGGGCTAATTAGGCTTAATTGGGTTATGTTAGAGCTAATTAATGTTAATGAGGGCTAGTTTCGGATAATTATAGCTAATTAGGGTTGATTAGGACTAATTAGTCCTAATTATGCCGAGTAGTGATGATTAGTCCTAATTAGGGCTAATTAGGCTTAATTGGGTTATGTTAGAGCTAATTAATGTTAATGAGGGCTAGTTTCGAATAATTATAGCTAATTAGGGTTCATTAT
>JAVXUO010003133.1:0-77921 GCA_033065855.1 Escallonia rubra | reverse complement strand
ATCTTGCAAGCTGAATAGATCTTTGTGTAACTTACTAATTAATTCCATTCAGTACTATATTGTAACTTACAAATTCAGTTATTCCATTTGCAAATGTAGCAAATGACTTGAGTTGATTAATGTCATAGACACAGGACCAAGTGCTGGCCTCGGAGAGTTGTTTTGGGATATCTAATGCAGTTTCGCATGATAATCTAACAGGTGGAATGGCTATCTGCGAAGATGCGTGATAATAACTTCACCGTCTCAACCATGCATGGGGACATGCCTCAGCAAGAGCGAGATGCTATAATGGGAGAGTTTCGGTCTGCTGCAACCCGTGTTTTGATAACAACAGACGTCTGGGCAAGGGGTCTGGATGTGCAGCAGGCAAGTCCTTTGCTTCCCCTCTCTCTCCCTCTCTCTCATGCAGCATCTTTTGGTGATTTTTTATTTTTAAGTTTTACAGATGCTAAACAAAACTGCTAAGATTGTGGGTATATTGAAAGTTGGGATTAATGACAAAACTGTTCCTTGTGCTAGCAAGTCCATGTTACACCAAATATTCCTTTTTGTTCCAAAGTGTATTTAACTGTTCGATTGGATCTATCCTCATTTTATGTTAAAGAGATCGAATGTTCAAAAGTAGGAGCTCATATGTTTCTATTATCTCTTTCTGATTGTATCTTGAAAAGGAAGATAATTGCTGCATTTTGCACATTCTCTTGATGTTTCTTTTCTTTTTTGTTTTACTTAGGTTTCCCTGGTGATTAATTATGACCTTCCGAATAATCGAGAGCTTTACATTCATCGGATTGGACGTTCTGGCCGTTTTGGACGCAAGGTATAAATTTTAAAGCTCCTCTGCAAATGTTATGTTAAATTTTGGCATGCAATTTAGATAGCTACCTTTCAGAAAGTAGTTAAATAGGAGGAAGATGGGAAAATAATTAAACCTAATTTGGTGGTTAAGTAAATCAGTCTGAAGCTCATTCCGTTATTATCTCTTGAAGTACCAGCAGAAAAAATGTGTAGTCCCCATGACCGATATTTTTCCCAAAATGGTAGTACCAGAAAAAATGGAATATGGAAAATTTTATTAAAAACAAATAGCTAATACTAATAATATGCACCCGAAATGGTTGGAGCCAGTCATTATTTGTCAACCCTGGTTAGTTTCTTCGTGTTGCATTGAATCTAATCACGCGCTCCACGGCTTGTGTGGCCCTTCGTCAATTCTTTCTAGTTTCATTCTTGCGAACGTACTCCCAAGGCGGGATACTCGATGTGTTCGTGATAGCATTGGCACGGGTTGATATGCACAGTGCCTACTATCCATCTGTTATGGCTAGGGCTAAATGGATGAATTGGGAAACAGTTCAGTTTAGATGGGTACCTGTACCGATTCAAAAAAAGATGGCTCTTGTATGATGCTTTTGGGATTGTGGAGTTAAGTTGTAATTACAAGACAATAAGCCAAAATATCAAAAAAGCATTCAGCTATAACCCAGCGACTTCAATACTACACACGAGTACTATCACAAGCATTCAGTTATACCCATGCATGGCTGAGTAGAAATGTCCTTTCAGACACTCGTGCCCTCTATGTAATGGTAGATTTGTAAGTGTTTTTACTGTGTTGTAATGATATTGTCAAACACCCAGATTGATGAGAACATCAAGAAACAACAACCCCCCCAACACACACACACACACACCCCTCCCATGCAAACACAGAAGAAGAAATACAATTTCTTTATTTTTTTCTTGCTGTCATGTATCTTGTATTGTTCTACTGATCTCTTATTTTCATGGAAATGGCTGCTTTGATATTATACAGGGTGTTGCAATAAACTTTGTAAAAACTGATGATATCAAGATTCTAAGAGACATTGAGCAGTATTACAGCACCCAGATTGATGAGATGCCAATGAATATGGCTGATTTGATATAGTTCTAATTCGCTGGATCAACAAGACGAGGAGGCAGTAATTGAACAAGATAGTGTGCAAGATGAATTCTCTATGTTGAATGGATTTGTTTGCTGGGTGGATTGATGGTAAAGAGTCTGGATTGAGTTTGTCCACTTGTAGCATACTTTTTGGGCTGAATGAATATATGTCAGATGCATCTATGGAAAAGATGAGGCCTTTGTAGACATTGTTAGTTTGCGGATCTTGTTGCATATACCCTTTATCGATTACAAGGTTACTTCTTTATAAAACTTACTCTACTATTCGAACTAAAACTTAACTTAGATAGAATCTTCAGTTCCATGAATTCCAACTGTCGTACATACTCAATCGTAACACCAGTTATGCATCCACGCAATTCTATGATAAACCGTCATAGCTCAATTGTAACACCAGTTATTCATCCACGCAATTTTATGATAAACCGTCATAGCTTTTCCTGTTCTTGTTTTGAGATAAATTGAACCAGTACAAACAACTTCTTCTTCTATCTTTTCTTTGTTGCTTTTTAAGTCCACACAGAGATTCAAGTAACTCATTAATCCACGTAAATTCCTCATCTACTTTACCATTCCTGCAGCATTACTATCTATATGATGTGATTCAAACTTGTAAAATTGTTAATTTTTTTCTGAACCTTTAGCGACTTACTTAGCGTTAATGCTATCTGTAGTCCGGTCTAAATAGCATATCGTCAAAAACAGTTTCACACAACATAACTCACACATCCTCTTATTGGAGTAACTTTTCAATACAAAGAGAGTCCAGAGCATCTGATCATGAATACAACATAGAACCCCAAACACTGGTATAACTGTATTATCTGCAGGACCTGTGAAGTATTATCATTTGCAATCAGCTAAAAGTTTCTCTATCATGAGTAGTCAATATTGGGACCGAGGGGAACAATAAATACCAAAGGGGTTGATGGAAGGATGGCTAGTTGGCTACCATAATAATGCTTCTTGGTGTGTTCCATTTTGACAGTGGTACTAATGCCTGGGATTTGAAAGATGTCCTTCGTGTAGTAGCAGTTATTATAAAGTTTGCAAGAAAGATGAGTTTGATACTTGAAAGTTTTTCATCCAAGGGAAACTAAGAGACGCTCAAGTATATGGTGTTGGCAGCAGATTTCTGGCTGCAATTTCACAACTGATTGTAAGGAGGCTATATATGACAATGTTAACGTAAGGGCAATTCTCACAAGCAGACGAATGACAATGCTCAAATAACACGGATATTGGGGTTCTATGTTTACCACATTTGTTTTCTGTTTTCACAATGATGGCGAAAAAGATAATTTTTTCGTGTACTTTTATCATTTTTTGTATTCATTTCGGATATAATTATCTAAATAGTATCAAAAAACTTAAAACACCCTTGGGGTGTTTTCAATGTTTTCCGACCAAAGTAAACTCAGTGTCGGAAAAAGCAAAAACGTCTCAATAATTTGACACAACTGCTCTCTCTCTCTCTCTCCCCCCCCCCCCCCCCCTCCCACCACACCACCCACTATGCCCACCATTAAACACTCAAACCTTATCTCCTCTGGCCATTTCGTTGCCACACTGCCACCATAAACCACCACTACGCCAAATCAGACCTTTATAACGACATAACGACCCACACAATCCCCACTCCATAACAAAACCACCATTGTAACACCGTTTTTCTCTAATCGCAACCCACGATCGCCAATATCTAACCATCGTAACACCATTTCAAACAACAAAAAAAGAGATCTGGTAGGTAAAGAGATAGATGTTGTGTACTCTTTATGGCCGTGGGGATAGATATTGCACCGAGCACCTCAGATATGACATTCTTCGCTTCGTTTATCGTTGTTTAGACCACCCATCTTGAAGTCCTGCGTTTATCTAGAAGCCATGGCAGTCGTGCATCTTGAAGCCCTGCGTTTATCTGGAAGCCATGGTAGTCGCCCATTTTGGGGCGGCAGCACGTGGGGAAGTTTGTTTGAAAGGGCAGAGGGGGGTGGGTAGGTCATGTAGGGTAGCCTTCATATTAAAGATAATAAGAATAGGCTTAATCTCAAAATTGTACCCTCAAGTTTATCTCAAGTACAACTTTAGTACCCAAGTTTGAAGATGTGCCAAAGAAGTACCCAACTTTGAAATAGCGTACCAAATCAGTATCTCGACTGACGGACGACGGATGCCGTTAGAAAGTCAGAAGGGTAGGACTATCATTATGAAAAAAGGACGTAAAGCCTGCCCATGTGGCGGCCACGTGGGTCATCCTTTTGACACACACACACACACTCTCTCTCTAATTCACACACACAAAAAATCTACACACAGAGAGATCGCCGATGACAAAAAAAAGTCAATGGAGTTTTAAATTTTGTTGATAGATTCACAGTTCTCATTAATTTTTGTATGTATCTAAATTTATATGAATACTGAAAACCCAAAAATCAATGTCATCATCTACTCACGCAATTCGTTCAAATTTGTCGCATATCACACAAATTCAAACATGATGCAGATTCAAGCATCCCCGGAATAAAATCATCGGCGTTGCCTGTGACGGAGTCATGATTGTAGGTATCGGGTTCTTGCCTTAGTGATTATGGGTTCCTACCTTATGGTCAGTGGCGGTGTACATTGTACAGCAGAGAGAGAGAGAGAGAGAGAAGAAGAAGAAGATGAAGAAGCAGAAGAAAGGATAAAAATTGGGCGATGGATCTGTGTGTGAGAGAAAGAGAGAGAGAGAAAAAAAGAAGGGAAGAAAAGAAGAAGAGGAAGAAGAAGAAAAAAAAGAGAGAAAGTGGGTGTGGGTTTGCGTGAGAGAGATAGATAGATATAAAGAGAGAGACAAATAAGAGAGAAGAAGGAAAAAATAGAGAGAGAAAGTGGGTTTGAATGTATGAGAGAGAGAGAGAGAGAGAGAGAGAAGGAAAGGAAAGGAAGGAGAGAGAGAAGAAGAAGAAGAAGGCAAAAAAAGGAGAGAAAATGCGTCTACATGTATGAGAGAGAGGGGGAGAGAGAGAGTGGGTCTGCATGAATGAAAGAGAGAGAAAGAAGGAAAGGAAGGAGAGAGAGAAGAAGAAGAAGAAAAAGAAAAAAAAAAGAGAGAGAGAAAGTGGGTGTGGGTTTGCGCGTGTTTGTGAGAGAGAGAGAGAGAAAGAATGAGGGAGTGAGGGGGAGGGAGAGGGAGAGAGAGAGAGTAGGTGATGGATCTCCATGTGTGTGTGTGTGTGTGTGTGAGAGAGAGAGAGAGAGAGAGAGAGAGAGAGAGAGAGAACTAGAGGTAAACTTGAATGTACAATTTTGGGATTAAGCCATAAGAATACAAGTACAAACTGAAAATGGAAATGATATAAGTATACAAACCCGACAGAAAAAGTAGCTGAAGTTTTTTCATGACAATAATAAAAGTACACGAGCGTGTTTTCTAACTGAATACGAAAATCATGAAAACGAATACGCAAAATAAATACAGAAAACAAAACTGCTTAACATACGGCCCGTATAGTATGAGTAATTCAAATCTGAAGAAGAAATATTATTTCCACCACTTCAATAGAATCGAACTTTTCATTTATACGGTGATTAAGAACACGATAATTAATTTTGAGTAAAGGAAGTTCTTTCTACTCAATTTTTTGTTGCTTTTAATACTTATACAAAGTAATAAATCGGTCCTTTAGTTCCATTGGATTGCAAATTTGAGGATATTTACTGATTTTATAGTAAATACCACATTTGAAACGGAGAACAAAGCACCTGATGGGAATATTTGATAGTTTAGTGATAATCGATATGCGAAAGGCCGAATTCAATTCTAATAATTTGTTTTATAGTATTATTTTCAGTTGTCCCATTTTTATCTTGTTTAATTTGACAGAACACAAAGTTTTAGGATTCACACTGTAATGTTTTAATCTTTGTATTAAAAATTATTAAAAGGCTTAAAGGGGATTAGATAAATCGAGATTCGAGCAAAGCTCGAGTTAGCTAATAAAATGCATTATAGAGCTCTAAAAAATGAAATAATGCATACTGCATAACTTTAACATAAAAAGAAAAAAACTAACGTCTTATAGAATAATATATACCTACTTCCATTAAATAAATGACTATAGGGCGGACGTTAGTCCACACAATTGTTATTGAATGCTTGCAATTATTATCACTAATGGATTCTATTTTGGTCAAAGTCAAATTCTAATGCTTATAATTAGTCTAAGAACTTGAATTGATCGTATTGTTCATGTGAATTTAATTAATATTAAAAAAATTATCGTTAGATTTCAGTGCGTTTCTCGGTTCGCTTTTTATATCTTGTATGAATTGCACTGGCTTCACTAATTGTTATCTTGCAGACATCACTTGTTGGTATTAAGATTGAAAATATTAATGTCGTGCACTTTCTTCCACCCCATGGGGTTGGCCATTATTGTTAACACTTTAACTTCCTAAAACTTCGATCTAACGTTGAATTTGGACTTATTTTTTGTTCCAAATTTGGCCTCTCTACAAACTAAACATAAAAGGAAAACAAATACTTTCGCAAAATAGGTAATGCAGACTGTCTCAAAATCTTACCCAGACTCTAACTTCTCCTCACGTGATCTACTGTTGGTGACTACCTGCAGAACGTAACAAACAAGGATAAGCTTTTGAGAGCTCAGTAAGGTCGTTCAAGAATAATTCCTAAAGGAGTTATAACGATTCAAAGACAACTGCTAAGGGATTACAAACTCGTCGTAACAATTTGATAAAAACAGGGGAACGAGTTTGAAATCAATCCCCTTTGGTAACATATCCGAACAATTGTTTTCAATCATTCTTAGAGCAATAATTTAAGATACAACATAAATAAATTACGAAGATATTGACCATGGACAGATGCAATGTCATACAGGCAATGCTCAATATAGTGTACACATACATGTTGTATGAATACTAGTCCATTTAGGTACTAGCCTGCGTTCCACGCATGATCAGACTAGCCTTATAACGCCGCCTCAAAATAGACCCCCGTGTCAATATACAGAAAACAAATATCATGGAACCAATAAACAACTCAATGCTCAACATGCAATAAAAGGTGAGCACGGATAAGAGTTCAAATAATCGAATCAGGTTCAATACCTAGGTTTAATTGACAATAACGAACGCAAGTTGATGACTTAAGGTTCAGATAGAAACCTTTATATGGGTCCAAAGCTAAGTTACCCTAACCATGTAGTCTTTTGCATTGAACTAAACCAAACAATCTAATGATTAGAATACAATTTATATTACCGTATTATAAATTCACTATGGGCTCACGCACATTCTCAGAACGACCCATTTAGTGGGTATATAAAATTACCAAAATGCTCCTTATGCGTAAATTTACCAAAAACACCCCTCTCATACTTAAATCACTAAAAAAACCTTCCCGCAGATAAAACCACTTAAATATCCCACTGCATGTGAATTTATGCAAAAATACTGTTTCTAGGTAAAATTATCAAAATACCCCTATAGGTAGCAAACTATCAAAATACCTCATGGGGGTTTCTGGCTCCAAACAAAATCTAAAAATACATTAAAACACTATTTTAAGTATCTTGAAGTCATTTTTAGGCTGAAAAGTATTTTAAAAAAAATTTGCTCGAAAATCCCAAACGGTGTCCGGACCGAGTGTTCAGAAGCCGGTTTTGCTAAAAAATAGCTATTAGCCTCAGAATGGCACAAAATTTTAGAAAATAGAATATCTTAGTAAAATAAGGTTTTCCTAAAATTTCATATTAAAATAGCTTAGTTTGCTATGCTAAATAATTCAATAATTCTTTTTAACCGATACCCTAATTTAGTGTCCTTCACAGACACCAAAAAATTTCGTAGCGTACGTCTCGTAAAAGTAATTGTGGTTACTGTTTTGAGTTTTGTCAAAAGTCTGATCCGAACTCTGTATAAAAATTGCACAAAACTGCATAACTTACCCCCACTTTTAGTGACAATTACAGTCACTATTCACGATCAAAACACACACCATTTCACCTTAAATACACACACTTCATCTTTAACCTCACTGCCCAGCCCCACACTCTCACAGAACCTCCACTTCACTCAATAACACACACAGAGACGCACAATTACATATAGACCCACATTAACACTCCTTAAACACCCTAACACAAATAAACACACATATTAACACACTTACATACACAATTATACACATATACACACACCTGAATGTATACATTCACTATCAACACAAAGAACACACACTGTCACCCACTCCTATCTCTCGGCAGTACACTCAAACACACAAAATCACTTCATTTCTCTTCTAAACACACCTGATCACCACAAATTCACATTATACACAATTAATCCCACATGAATCCCAAACCCGAACTCACACACACTGCAACCACTCCAAAAACCCACTGCACAACTACGATTCCTCTCCCTCACCCCTATAAGCATACAACCCATCAAAGATTAACTTAACTACCAATATTACACAAAACATAACCTCAATCCCACATCTGAAGCGTCAAATAATACGCAGAAAATACCTTCCTTACACAGCCATGTTCATGCCTCAAGTACGGACACACTCCACAGTGGTTTAAAACACACACTAAACCCACAAACACACGCTAGGACACATACACTGGAGATTTGGAAGCTCACCTCTTGAAAATGGACTTTTTTTTTTTTTTATAAGCAAGTTCATATCATGAAGATAAACGCTCGGAGAGCCTACAACAAAAGATTAGTTCCCCTCATCATCCATTAACAAAAAGATATGGTGGATGGATGATGCGGGAACTAAACCAACAAAATGGTTATAAGCTGCCCATTTGGCCAAAGAATGGGCCATCCTATTAGCATATCTATCAACTTTAACAAAGCTCCAGCATGGAACCAGTTTCAACTTCCCTCTAGCGTGGCATCTCCAGCTCGGTGAAGCCTCAGAGTCATTAAACCAGTTGATAACATTCTGGGCATCTCCCTCGAAGATGATTTGAGTGCATTAGTATTGCAAAGCCAGCTCTATAGCTGAGAGAGCAGCCAGGGCTTCAGCATGTTCCGGTTCCGTAATCGTAGATGATTGAGCATGCGCTGCAATAATCACCCCAAGATGATTCGATATAATGACTGCTTGGATAGACTTGTTTTCTCGTACCGCCGCATCAAAATTGATCTTGAACCATGAGGGTGGAGGGCAGTTCTAACCCTTCGAAACAATGAAGTTATTGTTGGTCGGAACTAAAGCAGCACAATGATTATTGAAGCTTCTCAAAACATTCTTTGCCACCTCAGAAGCATTAATCTTTGCCTTATGAAAAATCGCTTGGTTCCTGCTCATCCATATATATTCCAGAAGAATACTAGCAAATAGAGTGTATCTATGTTTGATATTCAAGTCCTGTTTACCTGGGAAGTGAGGAGTTAAGATTCCTTCCAACCATTTTATCCTTGAGAATTCCTGGTCATCTGAGAGGGAAGATGGAGGCCGGAAATTTTCTGGGGAAGTCATCCACAGAGCTCGAGCCAACGGACACCGGTAGAAAAGGTGTAACAGACTTTCTTCCTCCGAATTACAAAGGGGACACTCAGTTTCAACCTCAGGCCTGTACACTTTGATTTTGAGACGAATTGGCAAGGATGTCCCACGCTATACGCCAGATCAAAATTTTTTGGCGTTCACAGATTTTAGCTTTCCAGATGGATTTCCAAATGGGATCGGAGCTGAGAGGGTTGCCTTGAAATCTATACCCATTTTCATTGACATATGCCGATTTGGAACAAAAGATTTGGATTTTGACGGGGTCCAGGCTAAGAAATCCTGGGGGCTTGACGAGGAGATTTTAATCTTTAAAATCTCCCTAATGGTAGAATCCGAAAAAAATTCCTGCAATTTCGATATGTTCCAAGAACAGGAATCATTGTCAATGAATCTCGACACTTTCGAATGCCATACATCAACCGAGGCTACCTCCCTCTCTGAAGCAGAAATAGATATAGATGAAGGCTTAAATTGCAGTAGAGTGGGGATCCAAGGATCTCGACTAAAATCTATGGTTTTCCCATCACCAACAACATAGCATGCACCCTTCTTGATGAGATTTATACCCGAACAAATCCCTTTCCAAGTCCACGAAGCTGTCTTTGGGGGGGTGTACTCCAGAAAAGGTGTACCTTTGAGATACTTCGCTTCCATTATTCTAATCCAGGATTTCCAAGGTTTGCTTAACACTGCCCAGCCCAATTTCGCAAGAATAGCTTTGTTGAACTCCTTCATCGTCTTAAAGCCCATACCTCCATAACTTTTTGGGACACACAAAGATGTCCAGGCTTTGGGTGCAAAGAAATGTCTTTTGTTTTCGTTGTGACCCCACCAAAATTTTCTCATAGCCGCATCAATGTTGTCGCAAATGCTGGTTGGGATGGCAAAGGTAGACATTGTGTAGGTGGGGATTGCCATAGCAACAGATTTAATCAAGGTCCCTCTCCCAGCTTGTGACAGGCATTTTGATTTCCATCCGCTTAGCCTTTGTTTCACCCTTTCAACTAATGACGAAAAGAGATTTCTTTTGCTTTGGTTTGTGAACATTGGCAAGCCCAAATACTTGTCATTTGGAGGAGCCGACTTGATGTTCAGAATGTTGCACATATCGCTTCGATCAGATCTTGACATATTTTTGCTAAAGAAGAGTCTTGATTTCTCACGATTGATAGATTGTCCCGACCATTTCTCAAACTTGTTCAGACATCTCAAGACTGATTCCGCTTCACTTTTGTTCGCCCTACAAAATAGAAAGAGATCGTCAGCAAAAAGAAGGTGCGTAATCGCGGGACTTCCTCGACTCGCTTTGATTCCTTTTAAGGAACCCAGATTTTCTTCTTTTAGTAGCAGGTGAGTGAGAACTTCAGCACCCATAATGAAAAGGAACGAAGATAGAGGGTCTCCTTGGCGGAGACCTCTGCTCGGGCTGAACTTTTCGAATGGGGCTCCATTGATAAGGGTCGAGAAGGAAGGAGTAGAAATACACTGCTTAATCCACTGGATCCACTTTGTATCAAAACCAAAATTTTCCATAACAAGCAAAAGGAACCTCCACTCCATCTTGTCATAAGCTTTCTCCATATCGATTTTAATAGCCATCAATCCATTCTTCCCTTTCTTCTTCCTCATCGTATGCCACAATTCTTGAACAAGAATGATGTTATCATTTATCAATCGGGTGGGCACGAAGGCTGCCTGAAGCGGCGAGATGAGTTTATGTAGTACAGATTGCATTCCAGCAGCTAGAATTTTAGCGATAAGTTTGTACGCCACGTTGCACAAGCTTATGGGCCGGAATTGAGTGACTTTGACAGCATTTTCGGATTTAGGGATGAGAGCAATGTGGGTGTGGTTTAACTCTTTGATGAAGAGACCAGACCTGAAAAACGATTGGGTGCTCTGGATGACATCTGCTTTGATGGTGCTCCAGTAGGTCTTGAAGAACGCAGCGGTCATCCTGTCAGGCCCAAAGACTTCAGTTTTGAAAACCAAAATTTAAAACAAGGCTGTTTTTTAAAACTCTCATTTAGGAGTTTTGGGTTTTCAGTTTTGGTTTTTATTTTGATACCACCACCACCCTCCTCCCACCGCCACAGCCACCGGGCACTGCCTGCCATCGGCAACCACCGGAGACAACTGCCCGCGGGCCACTGCTGGCGACCGCCACCGGCCGAGCCACCCTTACGCCCCACCATCGCCGCCACAAACCACCATCAAAGAAAAAACTCAAAATAAAAACTGGGTAATCAAACACCCATAGTTTTTGTGGAGAATAAAAACTAAACTGGTTTTTGTTTTGTTTTTTTGTTGTTGTTGTTGTTGTTATGGAAACAGAAAATCAGAACTGAAAGTGATTTTAAACGCTACCTTAGATTCTCGAACATCAAACCTCAAACATTATATCTCAAATGAGCAAGCTAACCAATCTCAACACAAATATAACGCAATAATGTAAAGAGAGAAGGGTTTAGAGACACTTGATACTTAGTATTTAGATGATTCGGCTCAAAGTACCCTTAAGCCTATTCAAGGAAGTCCCTTAAAAGGCCCTACCACTAGAATAATCTTTCTTAACGGTCAAGATTGAACCTCTCACAACCCCTTAATACTATACCCACATAAAGAACAAACTTTGACAATCCCAAAGTTCCAAAGCTTGACAACCCCAAATTTTGATATAAGAAACTTTAGATGAAATGTGTACAAAGAATCACTCTCAAGTTGTTGATGAGTACATGTTTAAGCTCTAAGCTAAGAGATGAGTGTATTGATGATCGACTTATGAACATGTCTATCTCTAAAATGTAAACTCACAATGAATGCTCTCTTGAATTTGATGTGAAAACAATGAAAACAGAGAGCTTGAAGAATTGCTTTGAGCTTAGAGTATTTGCAGGATAATAGGGTGGTGAATGCAATGGATGAATCGAAACTATGCCCAAAATCAATTTATGTATGTGTAGGAATTAATATGACCGTTTGGAAATAAGCAAGGCATTAAGTGCGCCAAACGGTAAAGCAATCGATGCACCATTGTAGTCGATTGTATTCCCAAAGTAGCCTTTGGAAATTCAAAATTGCCAATTGCAGTCGAATGTATTCAAATGCAGTCAACTGTAATAGGCTGCTGGAAATCATTGCGGTTGACTGCATTTGAATGCAGTCAACTGTAGCAGCTAACTGCAAACTTACAGTCGACTACATTCCAATGTAGTCCACTGTATTCCTTCAAATCCAGTTTTCTCTATTTTGAAAGTATGAAAAATTATATGCATGCAAGCACTACAAGAAAACAGGTTTTTAGCGATGGGAAAATCCGTCGCTAAAATAATTAGCGACGGATTCACCGTCGCTAAAAATCCCTCGTATAAAAGCTCGTCACTAATAGTTTAGCGACGAAATTTTTAAATCCGTCGCTAAATATGTCATTTTTACCGACGGATTTATTTTTCATTAGCGACGGATATTCCGTCGCTAATTATATTTTTAGAATTTTAATTTATTTTCTTTTTTGTCAAATTAGCGACGGATTAAATATTTTAGCGATGGAATATTCCGTCGCTAAACAACTTATTTAGCGGCGGAATATTCCGTCGCTAAATAACTGATTGTAGGAATACTTTTAGCGACGAAATTAATCCGTCGCCAAAAGTCAAATTTTTTTTTTGAATTTTTTTTTCAATTACCCAGACCTGTAATACAATTTTCAATTCTCAACAACAACGCGCAATATTCAATACAGAAAGAAATAGATATAATCAATTATAAAAAATATTTATTATAAAAAAAACTCATATATGAAAATTGTGCAGGATGCGCATAAGCGAAGTCGAGAAATTCGTCAACGCGACACTCAAAATCTTCAGCATTCTTCCTTTTCATCCAACTTCGATCGACTGACATGACGACTGAATTATCGTACTGTATACCACCTTCAATAATGACCAGTGATTAGGCATTGCCGATGTAAATATCAATGCATGAATGTTACAACATGTCTACATATTTCCCCTCCACTCTTGAACAGGTAGTGGTCCTATCCCATTCAGAAAAGCACATGTTTATAAAACAGTGAATAACTCATGCTTAGTCCCATGTCTGTGAAAAATTCGGCTGCACCTCCCCGCATTTCTCCAAGTACACGACATCGATTAGGTGTTATAACATTCATCTAACCTTGCTCAGGAAGGTTTGACGGATGTTAGAACACCAGATCTGTATGCACCCAGAGAAACACACGAGAACGTGTACCAAATATCCACGACATAGAACATAAAGCATGAGTCAAAATACTGTTTTATAAACAATTAGCTTTTCCAAACTGTCCAAACTGGACATTCAAAGGCTCATTACAAGGCATTACTTTGTAATGAGTACCTTTGAACGGGAACTAAGGGTTTCTATGCATGCATGCGTTCAGAAATTGATAAGATATGCAAGAATCTTTCCGAAATATCAAAACTGCAGAAAGATCGTTACATATGTTACCAATTCCACATTAAATAAAATTCGTTGGCAACGAGTTGAACCATCTCGTTGCCAATGGACTTCTCAAAACAACAACTAATATAAAGAAGGCAGGGTTTGTAAACAACGAGTAATTGAACCATCTCTGGGCAACATGGAGTAATTATGGGATGTTAAAGGTTTGATCTTTTGGTTAAAAACTAACCTATTTTTTGTATTGTGTTTGTTAGGACATACCGGAAGCCTTGACCAATCAATTTACAACAATTCATGACATTTTCCTTCAAGAACCTTATACCTGTAAGCTACAGGTATAAGTTGCCAATCGGTGGTTGGAACCTTATACCTGTAAGCTATAGTGCTTCAAGGTTTCTATAGAGCTTCTGTTTCTCTATGTTTTTAGTCTATTTTCTCTCTCTCTAACTCTTTTTGGAAACTTGATCCTCTGCATTTACATAGGATTTGTTGTTTCCTTTTATAGAGGCTTCAACTAGGAATCTTTTGCAGCTTATCAGGTTGTTTCTCCAGAGTAGTCTTCCTCCATTTGGCTTATCCTCCCCAGAAGATAATTCAACCATGTAACGAATATCCTTCTTTTGGGTTTGTGCTTCAGACTTTGAAGTAAAGTCAGAATGGTTCGAACTTAAAGGGTTCGAAACCTCAATGCCCATCTATTTGCGAAGTCTATCTTCGAGCCCACATGCGTGAGTTCGAACTTCAGTGAGGTTCGAAACCTCGTCAGGCCCACAAAACCTTCAAATTTCAGCCCAATGGCTGGTAGTGAACCTTGTGCACCCTGTACGCCTTTATTTAATCTTCAAATCGAAATAATGCGAATCTGACTGATAAAGTTCGAAACCTACTTACCTCGTCCGAACTGTCCAGTACGAATATAAATAAGTTTGGGTTGAAATTTAAGTGCCAACAAGGTCTAAGAACTAAAAATAAACTGAAGACCTGGAATATCACTCAAGATTATCTCTGTGTGCTGTTTTGTTAATATTCATAGGACCTTTTGAAATTGGTGCTTAGGAAAGTACATGTTATCCTCACCCTAGAATCATGGTCTCATTTTCCTTCAAGAACCAAGTAGGATGTTTAGAGGAAAGAGCTTAAAAGCCAGACTGTGCAAGCTATCTGTGGCCGTAACAATATATTATATAGGGCAGGAAAGGAACTCCGGGATTTTGAAGCATAAAAATGCAAATGTACAGGGATGCCTAAATGTTATCTAGCAGTGGGTAAGATACGAAGTTTATAGTTGGAAAAGCTATCCACTTACAACTAAATACAAAGAGCTTTGTCAAGAATGGGTGATCGATGCTCAGAGCCTTCTAAGAGGAGCAGCTTAGGGGAATGGTTTTTCTTGTTCAAGTATATACAAGTGTATAGTTTTTTTGTGTATGATACTGTAAATAGTTTGAACTTGAATGAAATACAAGGAATTTTGACCAAAAAAATTATTCTAGTTTTACAATATATATATATATATATATATATATATATATATATATATATATGGGAGCTGATCCGTTGAGAGCGTGGGCAAAATAGGAGAAGTTGCAAACGCGATCTGACCGTCCATCCCGAATGATGGACGGTCCAGATCGCGCCTTTTTCAAAAGCTGTCAGACGTCCGCCATACAGTATGGCGGACGGATTTTTTTTACCTTTTTGCCCTCCGTCACTGTCCACTACAATATATGGCAGAGGGCATTATGTCCTGATGGGAGACAGCCAAAAGACGTCCGCGATACTGTGTAGCGGACGTCCCTAGGCTGACACCTGACCCATGCCTGACACAAGACAGCAAAAAAGGTATCCGCTATACAGTGTAGCGGACCTGACAGGATCTGACTTTCAGGGACTTTATTTCTGCACGTGTCAGAGTGTCGGGAATAATTTCCGCTATACAGTATCGCGGACAGGCGCTTCCCGTATACCCCAAACTTCCTGATTCTCAGCTCTTTCCGCAAAATTTTCTTCTCGTTCGGATTCACTTGCTTCCATTTTCGGCTCCCCTCAAGCTTCGAGTAAAACTTGCTTCAATCTTCTTCACTCAAGCAAGGTAAGTTTTTGATCTCAAGTATTGCCTTTCGAATTTTTTGAGATACGTTTGTTGTATTTTGGCATGATGAATTTGTCTAACGCTCTTAGTAATTTTAATTTGTTATGTTCAATAAATCTATAATTAGCAAAATGGAAGACTTTTGAGATTATGTATATGGTATATTTGTCATCTTAAATTTGTCTATTCGTCAAGATAATTTTTAGGTAGTATTTTCAGTTGAAAATGTCATTTGATTGTTAAGAGTAGTCTATATTTCTACATATAGGGAGCTATTTCACAATGTCTGATTTCGTGTCGAGCTCCAACACCCCCGTAGATGCTAGTGATCCGTATCTAGGACGAACCTTTCAAACATTGGAGGAAGCTGGAGAATGTTTCCGAGCGTATTCATTGAGGGTTGGATTTGGCATTAGAATAAAGACTTCAAGAACGAGCAACATAACGAGAAAGATATGCTCTCGCTTATACGAGTGCCATAGGGGCAGAAACCCAGTGCAAAATGAGACACGCGTAGGCAACGAGGACAGTGATGACGAAATAGGATATTCGCGCAGAAGACGAGACTTCTTTGCGCGAACGAATTGCCAGGTCAAGATGTTCGTAAGCTATAAAGCCAAGCAAGATCATTGGCTTATTACCAGCCTGGAACTGGCACACAATCACCCGTTAGTAACCCCTTCTAAGGTGAGTCAGATGCATCAACACAAGAAGATGGGAAAGGTCGCGAGGAGCCTCATTCACACAATGAGCGATGCGCGGCTAGGACCTACCGACATGATTAATGTTCTTGCTGAACAGGCCGGGGGAATTCAAAATTTAAACTTTAACACGACAGACGTTCGCAACGCGGTCCGAACCCATAGACGAGCCACGTATGACCTCAATGATGCTCAAGCCACAATGAGCCTATTGAAACGGGTATAGATGAAGGACCTGCAGTTTAACTTCGATTATAAACTTGACGACGAGCATTGAGTTAGCACAATTTTTTGGGTCGACGGTCGTTCGAGGCTTGCTTATAAGCATTTTGGGGATGTCGTGACTTTCGACACCACATACCATACCAACAAGTACTCGGTGCCGTTTTCCCCTTTCACGGGAGTCAATCCTCATTCTCACTCCATCCTGTTCGGGTTCACCTTGTTAAGGGACAAGAGCGAGAGTTCTTTTGAATGGTTGTTTAGTGTGTGGCTGGAAGCCATGAACTTCAAAGCACCCAACGTTATCATCACCGATCAAGATTTGGCAATGAAGAAGGCTATTGCCACCGTCTTCCCAGATACTTGACACAACTTGTGCACTTGGCACATAAGCAACAAATACGCCGAACGTTTGCATCACGTGTACACAAAGTTTCCAGACTTTAAATAGGATTTTGACACGTGCGTTAGCAAGTCGTTAACGATTGAGGAATTTGAGGAGATGTGGGAAAAGCTTGTTCAGGATTACTCATTGCAAGACAACGGGTGGCTCCAGCACTTGTACGAGCTCAAAGAGCAATGGATTGGCGTTTACACGAGGAGGCATTTTTCTGCGGGCATGAAAACGACGGGCAGGAGTGAATCTATGAATGCCACGTTCGATAGTTACGTGGGTACAGCTACCAATTTGAAGAGTTTCGTCACATCCGCACAGAAAGCGGTTGCGTCGTTGTTCGTGAAAGAAAGGGCTGCAGACTTTGCAACCATGTATAAACAGAGGAGAAGGTTGCTTGAGACCCCACTGGAGCTGAACGGTGCCAAAGTCTATACGAAGGCGATCTTCTTGCTATACAACGCAAAGCTGCAGAAATTGTGACGGTGCTGTATAAACAAGGTGGCAGAGAAGTCTACGCGTGAGTACAAGGTTTATTCGCTCGTGAATGACCTCGTTCCTGAGAAGCTGCGCAGAATGTATACGGTGAGCCACGACACATTGACGGACTCGGTGACATGTGTTTGCAAGAAGTTTGAGTTCCATGGCATCCTGTGTAGACACATTCTGCGCACTTTGTGCCACAAGAGTATCAGGACAATCCCCGATAAATACGTCTTGCCACGGTGGATGAAAGGTGCTAACAGGTTGCACGGTACCATTGCCTTTCCGGAGCACCCGTATACTGACTTTGAAGAATCAGAGACGTTGCGGTATAATCATCTGGTGACGAGTTTCACCCGTTTGTCCGTAAAGGCTGCTGCTTCAATGGTCGGTTATAAACATCTCCTCGAGGTAGCTCAGCAGCAAGAGCCCATCGTCGACCAGTTGGAAGCAGCTTCAGTCACCAATGCGATTGACACCGAGCATACGATGGGGGTATCAGAAGATGACGAGCAGGGGGAGGAAGACGACAATGATATCTGTTTGTTGGATCCAATTATATCGCAAACGAAAGGCCGCAAGAGATCTACGCGGATGAAAAGCTCTATTGAAACGGCAACTCAACCTAAAAAGCTGCGAAGGTGTGCATTGTGCAACAAAATGACCGACCACGACAAGCGGAACCATTACAAGGCACTGGGGATAAGTTCAGGGGGTTTGCAAGACAGGGAAGAAGGTGACGCCGAAGATGAGGACGAACAAGCTGCAGTGGACCTTTAATTTTTTGTACAACGTTATGACGTTTGTAATAATTTTCGGAGGGATAATTTTTCGACCGAATACTGAAATTTTTAAAAAATGGACCTATGAGAGGCCATCGAATCAAATCTAAAGTCTTTATTTCATTTTTTTTTGTAAGCCCCGTCCGCTATACAATGTAGCGGACGTCATCGCAGGCAAACTTTTGGTCTTCTTTTATGTCCGCTATACAATATAGCGGACGTCATCGAAGTAAAACTTTTGGTCTTCTTTTACGTCCGCTATACAATATAACAAACGTCATCGCAGTAAAACTTTTGGTCTTCTTTTATGTCAGGTATACAATATAGCGGACGTCATCGAAGAAAAACTTTTGGTATTCTTTTATGTCCGCTATACAATGTAGCGGATAACTCTATCCTATTATATATATTAATCATATCGGGCAATCAGCTGTTATCAGTCCTATCTGAGGGCACTCTCTCTGTCTCGAACATCTAGCCCAGGCCGCTACTCCATCTCCGGCGACCCACATCTCCGGTGACCCACAACTCCGGCGATAAACCGTCATCCCCTCAACGCCGACCTCGATGGCTTCTGGATCGGAGACCACCTACGATTTTATTGGCAACTTGCATCTGGCAGGCAAACACTTTTTCAATGTCATGATGCCGGGGTTTGAGAATGAACTTGTAGGCGATCCTTCTTTCTCAGTATTTTCGTGTGTTAAAGGTTTGATCTTTTGGTTAAAAACTAACCTATTTTTTGTATTGTGTTTGTTAGGACATACCGGAAGCCTTGACCAATCAATTTACAACAATTCATGACATTTTCCTTCAAGAACCTTATACCTGTAAGCTACAGGTATAAGGTTCCAATCGGTGGTTGGAACCTTATAGCTGTAAGCTATAGTGCTTCAAGGTTTCTATAGAGCTTCTGTTTCTCTATGTTTTTAGTCTATTTTCTCTCTCTCTAACTCTTTTTGGAAACTTGATCATCTGCATTTACATAGGATTTGTTGTTTCCTTTTATAGAGGCTTCAACTAGGAATCTTTTGCAGCTTATCAGGTTGTTTCTCCAGAGTAGTCTTCCTCTATTTGGCTTATCCTCCCCAGAAGATAATTCAATAATGTAACGAATATCCTTCTTTTGGGTTTGCGCTTCAGACTTTGAAGTAAAGTCAGAATGGTTCGAACTTAAATGGTTCGAACTTAAAGGGTTCGAAACCTCAATGCCCATCTATTTGCGAAGTCTATCTTCGAGCCCACATGCGTGAGTTCGAACTTCAGTGAGGTTCGAAACCTCGTCAGGCCCACAAAACCTTCAAATTTCAGCCCAATGGCTGGTAGTGAACCTTGTGCACCCTGTACGCCTTTATTTAATCTTCAAATCGAAATAATGCGAATCTGACTGATAAAGTTCGAAACCTACTTACCTCGTCCGAACTGTCCAGTACGAATATAAATAAGTTTGGGTTGAAATTTAAGTGCCAACAAGGTCTAAGAACTAAAAATAAACTGAAGACCTGGAATATCACTCAAGATTATCTCTGTGTGCTGTTTTGTTAATATTCATAGGACCTTTTGAAATTGGTGCTTAGGAAAGTACATGTTATCCTCACCCTAGAATCATGGTCTCATTTTCCTTCAAGAACCAAGTAGGATGTTTAGAGGAAAGAGCTTAAAAGCCAGACTGTGCAAGCTATCTGTGGCCGTAACAATATATCACATAGGGCATGAAAGGAACTCCGGGATTTTGAAGCATAAAAATGCAAATGTACAGGGATGCCTAAATGTTATCTAGCAGTGGGTAAGATACGAAGTTTATAGTTGGAAAAGCTATCCACTTACAACTAAATACAAAGAGCTTTGTCAAGAATGGGAGATCGATGCTCAGAGCCTTCTAAGAGGAGCAGCTTAGGGGAATGGTTTTTCTTGTTCAAGTATATACAAGTGTATAGTTTTTTTGTGTATGATACTGTAAATAGTTTGAACTTGAATGAAATACAAGGAATTTTGACCAAAAAAATTATTCTAGTTTTACAATATATATATATATATATATATATATATATATATATATATATATATATGGGAGCTGATCCGTTAATAGCGCTAGCAACTTGCTAGCGCTGTTTGGCAGTCCGCTACATTATGTAGCGGAAGATAATTTACCGTCCGCTACATAATGTAGCGGACAGTGAAAAAAATTGCTATTGTGGCACGCGATCTGGCCGTCCATTCTGGCCCGTGGACGGCCAGATCGCGCTAGCAACTTGGGTTAAGTTGCTAGCGCTATCAACGGATCAGCTCCCTATATATATAGCGATGTTTAGCCGTTCGCTACATTATGTAGCGGACGATAATTTACCGTCCGCTACATAATGTAGCGGACGGTGAAAAAAATTGTTGTTGAGGCGCGCGATCTGGCCGTCCATTCTGGCCCGTGGACGGCCAGATCGCGCTAGCAACTTGGGTTAAGTTGCTAGCGCTATCAATGGATCTGCTCCCTATATATATAGCGATGTTTGGCCGTCCGCTACATTATGTAGCGGACGATAATTTACCGTCCGCTACATAATGTAGTGGACGGTGAAAAAAATTATTGTTGTGGCGCGCGATCTGACCGTCCATTCTGGCCCGTGGACGGCCAGATCGCGCTAGCAACTTGGGTTAAGTTGCTAGCGCTATCAATGGATCAGCTCCCTATATATATATATATATATATATATATATATGGGAGCCGATCCGTTGAGAGCGCTAGCAAACTGAGTTAAGTTACTAACGCGATCTAGCCGTCCATCCTGAAAGGATGGACGGCCCATATTTTTTTTTAAAAGTTGTCGGTCGTCTGCTACATAGTGTAGCGGACGGTTCTTTTTACCATATTGTCCCTCCCAGACAACTTTTTGGTCCTGACATGAGTCAGTCAAAAAGTTGTCTGCTACACTGTGTAGCATACAGCTTTTTGACATCTCAGTCAAAATACCCTCGAACAGTACTATAGTGCTCGTCCGCTACATTATGTAGTAGACAATCCAATAGACAATTACGAGAGAGGGCACATCCGCTACAATATGTAGCAAACTAGTTTTCTGACTTTTTTTCCTCTTTCTCTCATTAATTTTCTAACATTTCTTTTTCTCTCTCCTTTCTCTCATCCGCTACATTATGTAGCGAAGCAGTCTTCTGACTTTTCTCTCTCTCTTTCTCTCTCTCTCATTAATGTTGACATTTCTTTTTTTCTCTCCTTTCTCTCGTCAATTTTCTCCGTCCTTTCTTTCTGACTTGTGTCTCTTTCTCTCTCTTTTCTCTCACCCACTTTTTTTTCTCCCTCATCCTCATCTCCCCTCCTTTCTTCTCTCTCTCTCTCTCTCAAAATCCAACAGGCAATTATCAGAGAGGCAGACTCCAATCATCTGTCAAGTTCGAGACTGAGGATGATGGTAGAAATTGAACCCATTAGCACCACCGATAAATCGAGATGGAACTCGTCGATGAAGTTCAAGTAGGGTGAATCGAGGCGGAGCTCATCAGCAAAGTTCTCTTCGCCCGTGATGAAGCTGATGTATTCTGAAACGCACTCCTGGATAGTTTCCTTGACATTTTCGGACATCTTCACCTGAGAAGGGAGGATTTTACGCATGATTCTGATCACGTTGGCGATCGGCATGAACCGCTCTTGCTCTCGCACGGTGCACTTGTTGTCATCCACTGCTAAGTTGTTGGTGTTGGTGTTGGTGTGGTTGGTCTGCTCGGGCAGCTGGATATTATCTTTAGTGGTCTCAGCCCTAGCAAGATGTGAACAAAAAGAAGCTATAATCTGTACTATATTGCAATCTTGACAACTAGTTTGTTTGGTCAGTGACAAGAAATCAAATTAATGGTAACAACTAATGGGAGGTGTACATAGCCTTCTCCCCTTGAGGCCTTGACTGAAAGTGGGAAAACCTTCGTGTTATGTGGAAGATAATCTATCTGGTAACTGTGGGAGAAGAGAGAGAGAGAGAGAGAGAGAGAGAGAGAGAGAGAGAAAAGAAAGGAGGGGAGAGGAGGATGAAGGAGAAAAAAAAGTGGGTGAGAGAAAAGAGAAAGAAAGAGACACAAGTCAGAAAGAAAGGACGGAGAAAATTGACGAAAGAAAGGAAAGAGAAAAAGAAATGTCAACATTAATGAGAGAAAGAGAGAAAAAAGTTAGAAGACTGCTCCGCTACATAATGTAGCGAATGAGAGAAAGGAGAGAGAAAAAGAAAGGTCAGAAAATTAATGAGAGAAAGAGGAAAAAAAGTCAAAAAACTAGTCCGCTACATAATGTAGCGGATGTGCCCTTTCTCATAATTGTCTGTTGGATTGTCGGCTACATAATGTAGCGGACGAGTACTATAGTACTGTTCGAGGGTATTTTGACTGACTCGTGTCAGGATCAAAAAGTCGTCCGCTACACAGTGTAGCGGACAAGGTGGGAGGGGCAATATGGTAAAAAGAACCGTCCGCTACACTATGTAGCGGACGGCTGACAGCTTTTTGAAAAAAAAAGATCTGGGCCGTCCATTCTTTCAGGATGGATGGCTTGATCGCGCTAGCAACTTAACCCAGTTTGCTAGCGCTCTCAACGGATCAGCTCCCATATATATATATATATATATATATATGCAAACTAACTATCTACTCAATATGATTGTTTTTCTTCATGAACAATGTTGGGCAGCATGTCCTCAAGCTTCAAAACCAAGAGCTCACAGACAAAATCTGCAATAAGCTTGGAGGCCATTATACAGACTTGTCATCAAGGAAAGGTGGCAGTAATGTCATGGAGAAATGCATTAGTTCTTCCAACAAAGAGATGAAATATGGAGTTGAAGAGTTTCTAGAGAACAGAAGACACTCGGCGAACTTGCCCGCAACTAGTATGTAAACTATGTGATCCAAAGAGCTCTGAAAGCCACAAAGGTTCGTCTATCTAGCCTTCACTCTAATTCTACCCATGGAACTTGATTATTTCCGAATTGATTATCTTCTAATCAAGTTTCTTTTATCACTTCCACTCTTCAGGTTCAGGATAGAGAGCATTATAGACGTCTTGCAACCATCCTCCACCAGAACTCGGGTCTCCAGAACCGTAAGAAGCGAAATAATGTAGTTGAGCTGATCAGGATCATGGAACAAGCTGAGTTTTAAGGAGGAAGTTGTCATGTGTATCCATGTCATGGCTGTTGTTTGTTTTAGGATGAATTGGTGTTTCCTTTCATTATTTAATCTACCACTGGTTGCAATGCTCTGAATTTGTAATCCCAACATTTTTTTTATCATCAATTTGTTATCAGTTGTTGAAGTTAACTTTGAAAACAGGGATGTATGGTTCTACAGTATTATTCTTGAATGAACTCCTTATTCAAAAATTGAGCGGTCGAATTGCCGACAAAATGGTTAATATTGCACAGTGGTAATCATATATGATGTATGGTTCTGCTTATTGCGCTTAATACCTGTTTCCCAACAAGAAAACTTGTTCCTCAATGCTCCTTGGAGCAGAAAACCATGCCATTCAGGTACGCTGCCAAACTTTATTAGAAGAAATGAAGTTTGTCAACTTCTTTCCTTCTATGGGCAATGATACTCCCAATCCCCGGAAGAATGTCTTCTTCTTGGCATATCGCCCTTAGCAGAGTATCCGAATCGGTTTCAAAGGAGAACGTTGACGATGCCAATGTCACTCCAATCGTAGCGATTGAACATCGCGCGTGCCATGACCATTAGTAGACAATAAACAACGAGGAATATAAATAGTAGATCATCAACGATAAAAAGCTGGATGCGATGGTGGTTAAAACAAACATTGCAAGAAAGTGGGTCATTAATGACAATTGTTTTCAGTGGCAACATAAAAGCGGTCACTATCAATCACCAAGAGAGAAGGGTAAGGCTTCCATCCATTGAGCAACATAAGTAATGGTTGTTTTTTTGTTACAAAAATGATGGGACCATAAGGCTCTGATCCAACTGGCAGGGGGTATTGCGCCTTGGAGACCTATAAGGCCGCTACATACATATGAGCCCCTAATTCCGGTACTTATACAGTGTCGAAGTGCACGGACAAGTGCTACAAGGCCATCACATAACATCTAAGCCCCGGATTTCAGCACCTATGTCGGGGTAAAAGCGAACGGGTAACTCACATGTGGAGCACACGTAGGGCGATGACGCATATTTGCCCCCCAACAAGAAACGATGGGCAGAAGAGTTGAACCAAGGTGGTATGCCTGTATTGAGCCCCTGCGATCCGCGCGCTGAACCAACTCCTTGTCGGTCATGAGTAAAGACTGCCATTTGCTCTTGTTTGTCACTAAGTCTAATGTTAAGCATGTGCTACAGGAAGGCACTCAATGAGTGGACAAGCTTGCTAACGTTCATGTGACCCAACCAAGATGCACGACTTTTGTCTATCTAGAACAATTTTTGAAAGAAATTAGACCGCTGCTGTCGAGATGACATATTCCCATGATTGATACATCATCTTTAATATTCATACTTAACCAACTATATATATATATATATCTATATATATCACGGATTATATTGTGTCTTTAGATCCTACCCACCGACTTACTCGCCTAACGGAAGCGGCAAGACTATAAGAAGGCGCTGAAATGTCCAAAAATGCTCGTGTGACGAAATGAACACAACATCCCTGTGAGAAGCCCTAGACCCCCAAAATTGTCGAACAAGCTTCCGCCTGAAACCCTAACCCCCCAAAATGCGTAACTACGAGATGCCGGAGCATGTGGTCGAAGATATCCTCTCACGGATGCGCGTGAAGGACGTCCTTCGCTTCAGGGTTTTAGCTAAGGCCTGGTGCGACCGGATGGACAGCCCGGAATTCGTCAAGCTGCACCTCAGGCGATCCATCGGCAGCGGGGCCGGAGTCTCCCTCGTGCACCGGTTGGGCACCAAGCTCCGTTCCTCGAACCTCAACTCCGTTGCCACAAGCACCAGGTGTTTCTTGCATTGCCGCGAACCGTCCGAGCTTGACGTAATTGGCTCTTGCAACGGCTTGCTTCTCTTGGCGCTCCACTACGATGAAAAAGGAGGTGTGCTTACATTGTTCAATCCCGGGACCAGAAGAGTTAGGTATCTGCCTAGTTCAAACTTCCATTGCTCTGCTCAGGGGCGTTCCATAGATTACGGGCTAGGTTACGATTCCGGTAGCGAAGATTATAAAATAATTGAGATTATCCAGATCCGGCCACAGGATTCGCTGTCTCGTGCTACCCGAGCTAATGTTTACAGCTTGACACGCAACTCGTGGCGTGAGGTTCAAGCCTTCACTAACGATTTCTCCGCCCACGGGCCGTGGCGGTGCGAAGTTGGCGGCGCTCTGCACATTCTTGGCCGGATGGAGAGAAGCGAGAAGGTCCAGCACCCAGTGATGGCAATCACTGCGTTTCATGTCCGTTCAGAAAAGTTTCGGGATGTGCCTTTGCCTGAATATGGACAAGACTACCTTGACATGGCTGTGGCGGAACTAGGGGGATGCCTCTGTCTAGCCTGTCATTATAAACCTCGTAGAAACTACAGAGTCGAAGTGTGGATAATGAAAGAGTATGGAGTCGGTGATTCTTGGATTAAAATTCTATCGTTTATGCTTCACCTCTTTGGGGATCCCATACCGCTTCCTGTCCCTGTAGCTTATTCAGCAAGAGGAGACAAGCTTCTCTTCAACTGCAGACGATTGAGGTTATTTTGGTATGACATGACGAATACACCAGACTCTTTGGACCTCCGACCTCGACAAAATAGCACCTCACATTCTTGGTGTGAAGACGAATGCATTTGCGTTGATAGCATTGTTCCCCTCAATGGCCGGGGAAGAGTTGATAACCTTAATCATGAGGTTTTGTCACACCGGCCTAATGAGGACGAAGCACAGTCTCATTGGCTCCCTCCTCAAAAAGGATGGATCAAGGTTAATTGTGCTGGGGATTGGGACTCTCGTGGAGGCACTGTTGGTGTAGTTGGTCGAGACATGCAAGGAAAAGTGAAGTTCCTCATAGCTAAGAGATTGAGTTGTACCTCTGCTGTTTGGGCAGAAGCTGCGGCGTTGCAGGAGGCAGTGTTAGCGGCCGATGATTTTGGACTTCCGAAGGTAATTCTAGAGATCGATTCCAAGGACGTTATCACTGCTTTGGATTCTAATCTCCTTTGTTGCGGCCGGGGCGGAATTGAACAGATGCTTATGAATGTCATGTCCAAGTCGAGTCGTTTCCGAAATGTGTACTTCTCGTATGTAAAACGATCAGCGAACCAGGCAGCTCGTTGGCTGAGCTGTCTAGCAAAAGTGGATGTTATTTCTTTGGATGGGGAACAAACGGTTCCGCAAGACCTTAAGCTCTTATGCTCAGCAGATGCTCCCCCTGAAGGTTAGCTGATACTTTTGTTTGTCTTGTACCCTTGGCCTTGCACTATTATTACAAAGAAACAACATAAGCAACAACACAGAAAGCATGAAAAAAGCACTAACAGAATGAAAAGCGATGTATAAGTGTATTTTTTTGCTGGCAACAACTTTATGTTTATCAGTTGTCTCTCTGTTGCAACGATTATGTCGAGTATGCCAGAGAATGTAACCTTCGGTTTATAACTTACTCAATTTAGTGGCTAATTAAGGCTGTCTAGGTCCATCAATGTGTATTAAATTAAATGGTGTTACGTCGTTTCTGTTAGAGACTAAGTTTTCAGTTGCTTCGTCCTTTTCATTGTGCCAGAGTAATTCAGAATCGTTCCCGAAGGAACTGTAGGAAATAAGAAGGAAGTAGAATTAAAAAAGAGGCGCGTTAAAATGTTTTCATAGACGCTTCTACGGATGCATATAACCTCGGACTTTCTTGAGTAAAAATTTTCAAGTTGGCGAGTCTGATTAGTAATGCATTCAGTTAATTTCTGGAGATGAGAATTAATCTGATGCTGATAGCAATGTTATACCAGGTGCTGTCAAAATGTATCTAGTTGATGCTAGTTACTGACATGGGAATTTAATGTTTTGATGAGAGGAACCACAGGAGATGATAAGGAAAGAAGCACGGAGGAAAACAAGGCTGAGACAGGTTAGCTGGAGAAGATATGAAGAGGAAGGAGATCAAATCAAAAGGAGTTCAATGAGTCATGTCTGTCAGCCTCTGTAGTAACAGAACCCATCTTTACATTTTTCCAGAGAATAATATTGCTGCTACTCGATCTATATCTGGGATTTACGTTGTGGGGGATGTGAGAATAACTCATTGAATTGAATATAATAACAAAAAAGTAGAGATTTTCTACTTCAGTATCCATCATGTTTATCGAAGATTTGGTTTTTTGGCATGCCAAACATCAATCTTTAGCTTCATGATACCGAGTGTGTGAGTTCTCAACTTACTTACTGAATCTACTGTTACTACATTAAAATGAAGTTGCGTGGTTCTTCTGAAAATGCTTACGCTTATTGGCTTCACTTTTCATGTCTTCACTTCATAATATGGACCATCTGAAACTACTTGTAAATGATCTACTGCAATCTCATCTTCGAAGCCCCAATCTTGAATTGCTCTATTCTTTTGCGGCCGATGATGGGGATTTTGATGGTGGAGGTTGGATTTTCTTGGACATCGTGGCCAGGGGTCCATTGGAGGTGGTGAATTTCTTGCGAGACTCGATTATCTATAACGCAGTATTAACCTTTTTTTGTCAGGAAATACCAAGTTTAGAACAAAGAATTCATTTAAGAATAATGCTGTAGAAGAATACACCATAGTTTCCAAAGTTATTATCAAACAGTTAATATAATAAACTAATGATCAACAACATCAAGATATATTCCCTCATGGTTAGACTGATACTCGCAGGATTGCAACTAATGGTAGATTAGATAAGGAATTCAAACACCGATTCACCCTAAACTAACAAAAGCCATGACATTTGATAACACTTAACAGAGTCACATGACTACTTCCTCCTCAAAACTTGGCTTGTTCCAGGATCCTAATCAGCAACTACATTCTTTCCATTATTATGACCCGAGTTCTGGAGGAGGGCGCTTACAAGACGTCTATAACGCTATCCTCAACCTGAAAAATTCGAAGTGACTTCATTAGGAGATAATCATAAGTAGGGAATAATTAAATTCAATGGGTAGAATTGGAGAAAGGGAAGATAACCTTTGTGGTTTTCAGAGCTCTTTGGATCACATAGTTTCCATACTGGTCGCGGGCAAGTTGGCCGAGTGACCTTCCATTCTCTAGAAACTCTTCAACTGCGTATTTCATCCCCTTTATGGAAGAAGTCATCCATTTTTTCACGACATGACTGCCATCTTTCTTTGATGACAAGTCTGTATAATGACCTCGAAGTTTATTGCAGATTTTGTCTGTGAGCTCTTGGTTTTGAAGCTTGAGGACATGCTGCACAACATAGTTCCTGAAGAAAAAGAATCAAATTAAACAGATAGTTGCAAAAGTTTTAGAATCTGAAGAAATCGCATCGTGTATAGTGGATGCGGATTGTAGAAATGGAATATTCATAACTAGTACCCAAAAGGATCTTCTGAAAGGAAGTCTGCATTCTCGATAATCTTGTTTAGAAGGTCCTTCAATTCATCTGAGAGGTACTGATGCAATCGTTCAGGCTTAGGCATCCTATTTTTTCAGTGGCTATCTCGCAACGCCTTCTAATTGCTTAATCATAGTACCTGAAATAGGGAAGATTAGTTAAAAATAACTCAATGAGTATGGACAGAATGGAAACTGTAGGAAAATATATGTTAGAGGCTAAGCGGAGGGAATATAATTACCTTGTTTGGCTAATCCCCAAGGAGACTAAGGCACTGTTTAATAACATGCCTGCCCGTTCAATGAATCAAAAGTTCAAAGAATTTAGTGGAAAGAGATGATGTCAACATAGATGCCACTCTGGGGGATTTCTTTAGGTGTCTGATTGGTCTCTCAAATGAATTTGTTCTGCAACCGGAACAAGTCAGAAGTTGCAAATGACTGATCACCCAAAAAGAAAAGGATTTCAGTTGAAGGATATGAATGTACTAACCCCTGAGTGTCAATTGCTAAAGACAACAGTTTGTCTTGATTTAGGGATGCTACCTGGTTTACTATCAGTTCCAACTCATTCCCAGTGCTCCCCTCAAGATGCCTCTGAAATAGATGGTGTCCATGTTGATCTTCCATCAGCTGCGGAAAATTAGGAACCCTTTCTGTTATCTCATTTATCGTACCCTTGCATTGCAAAAGGCTCTGCAATGTATGTGAGCCATACTGATCCGTAGCTAGCATGCAATGTCAAGTTTATTCAGCATTTGTTTGGAACTTTGGTCATCATAAGAGCTAGGACTTGCCACATTATTGCTTAAAGAGTACCCAGTGCCCAAGTATAGTCCATTGGTTCCACTTGTTGCAGCACTGAGTGCATGATTAGTGTACATATTTGGATCTATACTGTAGGGCCCTACGCCATCATTTAAACTCTGAGATCGTAGACGCTGGCAGCAGGATCATCAAACATGTGAGAATTTTCAAGTTCGTTAGCTGTAAAACTGGCTGATGGATACCTGTAAAATGGATCCGGAGACATGTTTTCTCCTCTTAGGGCTCCCAGGTATGAATTCATATTTGAAGCTTGAGCATCCCCCACAAAGATCATCAGGTAAGGAAATTTAGTACTTAAAATTCGGCACACGCCCCTTAAAAATAGTTTCAAACAAGGTCATGGCGTCTTCTGTGTAAATACAGACATCACACACGCACAAACTAATGTACCTCCATGAGAAGAATTCTCATATGTCCAGATGATGTTTTGGTATTCTGAGGTATGACCCGCAAAGAACGGAGCAACAGCGGACAGCCCTTCTTATATCCCCCTTCACACACTCCTTATCATCATCAGGACA
Source organism: Escallonia rubra (assembly GCA_033065855.1). NCBI lineage: Eukaryota > Viridiplantae > Streptophyta > Magnoliopsida > Escalloniales > Escalloniaceae > Escallonia > Escallonia rubra. The sequence continues at coordinate 47,408 of JAVXUO010003133.1, read as the reverse complement.
AGTACTAACAGAGGTGGTGGTACCATGGGATGTTCTGAGAGTTGATGAGCTCGCCATTGAAGGTTAAAACTCACCAAAAAAAAAAAAACAGCAGAAAAAAGGACAATAGCAAGACAGGAACAATTGCCTTTGTGCTTGGTGCACCAATGCACATTTATAGGTTGAGCTTGAGGGACAGAGGTAACTGTCCCAAGTTAAATTGGAGAGTGTGATTTGTACTAGAAGAGATAAAAGATCGTTTATGTTTATGACTAGGAAACCTAGTTTGCGGGAACCAACATCACCAAAAAATATATATATATTTCCTGGGTTCAAGCTAGAACAACTTTTTCAACTTTCAATTTACTAACGAGAAGTTGTCACTATGTAACAACCAACTGGCTGTTCTTCAACTTTCTCACCCACTCAATTGTCACAACTTTTTTTTTCACTCCAATCACTTGCAACAAACCATCACGACTCAACAAACCAAATGAACAAAAATGAAATTTTGAATTTGGGCTTCAATATATAAGATTCTTGTTTGTGTCAAACTATTCTTGTTTGCCGCCATTAACCATCATTGATCACCCTACCATCCAATCACCCAACCACTTGTTTAATTCACCCACCACCATCGAACGACCCACCACCGCCTTAAATCGACCCTCCGCAAATCATAATCGCCATCAATCAGCCTTCCATAACCCACCGCACCTCTAGTCAACATACCTACACACACACACACTCTCTCAAAACTAATGTTACAGATTTATGTCTGATTTGGCGGCTTTCAAAATTTTTATGTTTGTACTGCTGCCGAGGATGTTTACGGCGGTGGAGGGGGATGGACGGGGTGGGATAATGTGGAGGCCGGCGTTCGCCAACATTGAGATGAGGCCGGTGGGGCTGAGTCGGTTTGCCAACTTTCAAGCTAAGTGATTGTCGATGCAGGTGCGACGGCGGGGTGGGGGGAAAATTTGGGTTAAAAATCTAATTTGAAATTTTAATATTTGTAAATTTTTTAGTGTATATACTTTGTAGATACACAATGAGGGTAGTATTGACAATTAAAAAATATGTATTGATGACACAAGCAAAAAATGTTTTTTTTATGGATAAATACAACTTTACTTTTTGAAACTAAGTGTCATTCATTGTAATTTCGCCTTAAATTCAAGGACATGGGTTATTTTGGTGTTGATAATTTTTAAGGTTATGGTTTGATATGGTTTTCTTTAAAGGTGAACAGAGTCTTAACATCATATTTATAAGATTAGGCTAGATTCACTCCTACATTTTTGTCACTTAAAGATGCATCAGTGAATTTTAACCTATTTAACATCAAATTGTTTATATTAGCACAAAATATTGTAGTTTAGTCTCACCTCTTTAAAAGTAAAAAATACACGTAACTTTTGTAAACCTTTTAGGGCTAATTACACATAAATCCCTGAAGTTTAGGGGTAATTACAGCCAAGGACAATAGTTTGAACAAATTACACTTATGTCCATTGACCAAACGAAATCTTAAAAACCCTAACGGTTTTAATGAAAAGACTTTATTACCCCTGAGTTGGAACCTTATTTATTTTTCAATGCCATTATTTCATCTTCTTATTTTTAATGCCATTAATGTCATTACTCTTCCCCCCACCCCTCTCCCCCCCCCCAAAGCCCATTTGGCCATTTCTGTCTCAACACCGTTGACAGCACCCCTTCGCCTGTGCCTCCCTGTCGCCGCACCCTTCCCCTTCCCCTTCCCGTCGCCGGCGTCGCCTTCCCTCGAGATGGCATCGGTGATAAATCTCGGGCGGTGGTGGCAGCTGCGAGATGGTTGCGGCGCGGAGGCGTTGGTGATGGCGCTCGGTGAAGGAGCGCCGGAGTTGATCGCCGGTGATGGGGCTGCTGACCGGAGTTGCTGGCCGGCAACGGGTCTGTCGGCAACATCGATCGGACGGTTGCAGTGGTAGCGGCACGGTCGCATCGGCGCGATGCTCGCTAAGACACGATGAAGGGGCATTTCGGTGAAGGCGCGGGGAACAGAGTTAGTCGCCGGTGACCGCTTGTGAAGCCGGTAGTGGGGCGGCCATGGCGGGTAAGGGGGATGGGACTGCCGGCGTGGGCCGAGGGGGGGGGGCTGCCGGCGTGGGGCAAGGGAGGGAGCTGTCAGCGAGTTAGTTGGGGAAGACAAAATAATTATTCTAATTATTAAATGACATTTTTTTGTTCAAAATACTCAGTATATACAATAAAAATTACTCATTATATATAGTATAAGGGTAGTTTTGTCATTTTAAAAATATGTATTGCTGACATCATAAAAAAGTACATTTTTTGGACGGAACCCTAACCGATGGACACGGATGATGCATTTGAAACACTTTTGGTCACGAAATGTTACATTTTGAAACTTAGTGTTATTGACTGTAATTAACCCCTAACCTCAGGGACATAGGTGTAATTAGCCCAACCTTTTATTTCTAAAAAGGGTATTTTAATGAAAGAATGTTTAGCCATTTTAATTTCTTGAGATTATTTTATATGTTGGGACCAGATTCTTACCCACTTTGGTTATATTCATAATCTTTTATCATTAAAAGATGCATTAGTGAACTTGTTTAGCTTCAAATGTTTAAAGTCAGTAAACACAGTAGTAATTTAGCCTCACATTTTAAAAAGTCAAGATATTTATAGAACTTTTAAACTTGGAAATAATAGTTTAAGAAAAAATATATTTAGTTATTTAACTCATTGCATATCAAAACTTGAGAGTTTTCAAGCTAAAAAAAAAGGTATTAATCATTTGAGCTGATATAAATTGGAGTGTTTATCAATTGAGTTTCATCTAATCCTATCGCTTAACATGTTATCATGTAAATATATGATATATCGAGATACAGTGGATCATAGAAAAATAATAACCATATGAAGGATATCTTGTCATGCATGCAAATAAAGGTATTCCAATAACTCTAATACGATTAGAGGATTATGTACTTGCCATAAACTCAAGTTATAATTAGGAGCAAAGTTGTGTGATCTAGAGATTCTTATACATTTAAAATTTCTAAAAGTCCAATTTTACAATAGCTTTCTTACATCAATATGTATGTAATAGTTTCAACGTAAAAATATATTTGCATTGAAATATATATACATGCAAATTATTGAGATTTGTAGCATAAACATTAACATACAAATATGTGATACAAAATTAAAAAAGGATTGCATTTCTGATAAAATATTTAATTTAGTTTAGGTAGATTATGTTTAATCTTAAAGGCTATAGAAAACACTGTTCTCTACAATTTGTTTTCATTAATCGAAATTGATGCAGTAGTTCTTAGGTATTTAATTTTAACGTGAATGGAAGCGATAGGTTTTGATATAAATTTTTTGGTGATCAAAGAACATGCAGTCAAGGGTGATTTTATAAGTTTTAATAGGAATTTTTCTTTTCTTTTTTTTTTTACAAAAAACAAAGGAACCCTTAGCTTTATTTAACTAAAGCATAGATTCCTATTGGATATTCTAAGGAAAGAAGTTTGATAACTTAAAAGAAGTCAAATATACCCTTATTTTCTTTAACAACACTCTAATTCAAAATGGGTATTTGATGGGAAAAATATATTTCAAGTAAAAAACACCCCTGGTCAACATTAATTTTGTATGAAAACTTCAGTTTAAAAAATGAATCTTATGAATAAAAAAATTAGTCATTTAACTCCAGTCAAGCTTAATGCATATAAAAAATCCTAAAGAACTCCAGTTTTACGATAGCTTCCTTATACCAATATGTCCATATTCAAAATCTAGAATTGAACTTCATGTTTACGATATTTTCAATGTACTAATATGTTTGTATTGAAATCTATATACATGCAGAATAATTCAAGTATGTATAGGCATCGGCATACAACTATGAAATACTACAAAATTAAAGAGGATTGAGTTTCTGACAAAATATTTGATTCAGTTTAGGTACATTATATTTCTCGAAAAATGCTATAAAAAATCTATTCTATGCAAGTATTTTCTTTAATCAATTATGATGGAAAAGATCTAATAACTCTAAGATAGTTTAGTTTTAACGTGAACAGAAGCGGTAGGGTTCAATAGGAATTTTTTCAATAATTAGAGAACATACAACAGTTCAACGGTGATTTAATAATATTTTCATAGAGTTTCTTCTCCTTTTTTTTTAATAAAAGTCAAAACAACTCTTTACTCTAAGAAAAACATATTTTTAATAAAGATATTTTGATAAAAGAGACTTGATATTATATGAGAAATCAAAGATACCCTTATTTTTTAATACCACTCTTATTATAACTCTTATCAAAAATAGGTATTTAATGAAAAAAAAAAGTTTTAAAGCAAAAGTAAAAAACAATCCTTAACTCTAATCAAAACATATATTTCAATAAGGGTATTTTAAGGAAAGAGTCTTGATATCATTTGAAAAGTAAACAAACACCCTTATTTTTAAATAACACTCTAATTTAGAATGGGTAAGAAAAGATTAGTCATCTAACCCCATCCGTGCTTATATATATATATATATATATATATATATATATATGTTATATAGGGAGCTGATCCCTTGACAGCGTAGGCAAAATAGGATATCTTGCCAGCGCGATCTGGTCGTCCATGCCTTCGGGATGGACGGTCCAGATCACTTTTTTTTGCGGCGCTGTCAGTCCTCCGCTACACTATGTAGCGGACGGACCTTTTTACCATCTTGCTCTCGCTCACCCGTCCGCTAGACTGTGTAGCGGACGGCATTCTTGGGCCCACATCGTCCGACAAAAAGTAGTCCGCTACACTGTCTAGCGGACGACTGTCACGACTATGTAATTCTGACACAATTATGACTTGTCTGACACAAGTGTGACTTGATGTCGGCAATTCTGTCCGCTACACAGTATAGCGGACAGTATTGCCCGTCCCCACTACTCAATTTTCTTCTACTCAATTCTTTCAGCACAATTTTCTTCTCCTTCGGACTCGCTTCCATTTTCAGCTGCCTTCAAGCCTACTCAATTTTCTTTGAGCACAATTTTCTTCTCCTTCGGCCTCTCTTCCATTTTCAGCTGCCTTCAAGCTTCGAGCAAGCAAGGTAAGTTTGCTTCAAGTTTTCTTGATGTTCTAGAAATTTGTCACTGTATTCATCAATTTGTGATTTTATACTCTAGATTTTTTGTGATGTTCTAGACATGATGTTCATCAAAAAGGTATAATTTGTTAACTTTATATTTAATTCATTATAGTTTAATTCGATTTTTTGGCATGATGAATTCGTCTATTTATCTTACTAATTTAAATTTGTTATGTTCAATAAATTAATAATTGTTAATTTGGAGACACTTTTGAGATTATGCATACCGTATGTTTGTCATCCTAATTTTTAGGTAATATTTTCAGTTAGAAATGCCATTTGATTGTTAAGCGTAGTCTATTTCTACACAGCTCTTGTTTCACAATGTCTGATTTCGTGTCGAGCTCCAACGTCCCCGTAGATGCTAGTGATCCGTATCTAGGACGAACATTTGCTACGTTGGAAGAAGCTGAAGAATGTTTTCGAGCGTATTCATTGAGGGTTGGTTTTGGCATTAGAATAAAGACTTCAAGAACGAGCACCATAACGAGAAAGATATGCTCTCGCTTATACGAGTGCCATAGGAGCAGAAACCCAGTGCAAAATGAGACACGCGTAGGCAATGATGACAGTGATGACGAAATAGGATATCCGCGTAGAAGACGGGACTGCTTTGAGCGCACAAATTGCCAGGTCAAGATGTTCGTAAGCTACAAACCCAAACAAGACCATTGGCTTATTACCAGCCTGGAACTGGCACACAATCACCCGTTAGTAACCCCTTCTAAGGTGAGTGAGATGCATCAACACAAGAAGATGGGTAAGGTCGCAAGGAGCCTGATTCAGACAATGAGCAATGCGCGACTAGGACCTACCGACATGATTAATGTTCTTGCTGAACAGGCTGGGGGAATTCAAAATTTGACCTTTAACACGACAGACGTTCGTAACGCGGTCCGAACCCATAGACGAGCCGCGTATGACCTCAATGATGCTCAAGCCACAATGAGCCTATTGAAACGGATGCAGATGGAGGACCCGCAGTTGACCTTCGATTATAAACTTGACGACGAGCATCGAGTTAGCACAATTTTTTGGGTCGACGGTCGTTCGAGGCTTGCTTATAAGCATTTTGGGGATGTCGTGACGTTCGACACCACATACCGTACCAACAAGTACTCGATGCCGTTCGCCCCTTTCACGGGGGTCAATCATCATTATCACTCCATCCTGTTCGGGTTCGCCTTGTTAAGGGACGAGACCGAGAGTTCTTTTGAATGGTTGTTTAGGACGTGGCTGGAAGCAATGAACTTCAAAGCACCCAAAGTGATCATCACCGATCAAGATTTGGCAATGAAGAAGGCTATTGCGACCGTCTTCCCAGACACTCGGCACAACTTGTGCACCTGGCACATAAGCAACAAATACCCGGAACGGCTGCATCACGTGTACGCAAAGTATCAAGACTTTAAACAGGATTTTGACAAGTGCGTCCTCAAGTCGTTAACGATTGAGGAATTCGAGGAGAGGTGGGAAAAGCTTGTTCGGGATTACTCATTGCAAGACAACGAGTGGCTCCAGCACTTGTACGAGCGCAAAGAGCAATGGATTGGCGTTTACACGAGGAGGTATTTTTCAGCGGGCATGAAAACGACGGGCAGGAGTGAATCCATGAATGCCACGTTCGATAGTTATGTGGGTACAGCTACCAATTTGAAGACTTTCGTTGCATCCGCACAAAAAGCGGTAGCTTCGTTGTTCGTAAAAGAAAGGGCTGCCGACTTTGCAACAACGTACAAACAAAGGAGAACGTTGCTCGAGACCCCGCTGGAGATGAACGGTGCCAAAGTCTATACGAAGGAGATCTTCTTGCTATACCAAGTAGAGCTGCGAAAATCCGGACGATACAGTATAAACAAGGTGGCAGAAATGTCTACGCGTGAGTACAAGGTTTATTCGCTCGTGAATGACCTCGTCCCTGAGAAGCTGCGCAGAATGTATACGGTGAGCCACGACACATTGACGGACTCGGTGACATGTGTTTGCAAGAAGTTTGAGTTCCATGGCATCCTGTGTAGACACGTTCTGCGGTTTTTCACCCAGAAGAATATCAGGACAATCCCCGATAAATACGTCTTGCCACGGTGGACAAAAGGTGCAAACAGGTTGCACGGTACCATTTCCTTTCCGGAGCACCCGTATACTGACTTTGAAGAATCAGAGACGTTGCGGTATAATCATCTGGTGACGATGTTCACCCGTTTGTCCGTAAAGGGTGCTGCTACAATGGTCGGTTATAAACATCTCCTCGAGGTAGCTCAGCAACAAGAGCCCATCGTCGACCAGTTGGAAGCAGCTTCAGTCACCAATGCGATTGACACCGAGCCTACGACGGGGGTATCAGAAGATGACGAGCCGGAGGAGGAAGACGACAATGATATCCGTTTGTTGGATCCAATTATATCGCAAACGAAAGGCCGCAAGAGATCTACGCGGATGAAAAGCTCTATTGAAACGGCAACTCAACCTAAAAAGCTGCGAAGGTGTGCATTGTGCAACAAAATGACCGACCACGACAAGCGGAACCATTACAAGGCACTGGGGATAAGTTCAGGGGGTTTGCAAGACGGGGAAGAAGGTGACGCCGAAGATGAGGACGAACAAGCTGCAGTGGACCTTTAATTTTTTGTACAACTTTATGACATTTGTAATAATTTTCGGAGGGATAATTTTTCGACCGGGTACTGGAATTTTTTTAAAATGGACCTATGAGAGGCCATCGAATCAAATCTAAAGTCTTTATTTCAAGTTTTTTTTTTTGTAAGCCCCATCCGCTATACAATGTAGCGGACGTCATCGACTTTTGGTCTTTTACGTCCGCTATATTGTATAGCGGAGAGGTGGCATCGAAGTAAAACTTTTGGTCTTTTTACGTCCGCTATACAATGTAGCGGACGTCAGAGCAGGCAAACTTTTGGTCTTCTTTAATGTCCGCTATATAATATAGCGGACGTCATCGCAGTAAAACTTTTGGTCTTCTTTTACGTCCGCTATACAATGTAGCGGATAAGTCTATATGATATATATTAATCATATCGGGCAATCGGCTGTTATCAGTCCAATCTGGAGGGCACTCTCTCTGTCTGGAACATCTAGCCCAGGCCACTACTCCATCTCCGGTGACCCACAACTCCGGCGATAAACCGTCCCCCCCTCAACGCCGACCTCGATGGCTTCTGGATCGGAGACCACCTACGATTTTATTGGCAACTTGCACCTGGCAGGCAAACACTTTTTCAAAGTCATGATGCCGGGGTTTGAGAATGAACTTGTATGCCATCCCTCTATCTCTGTATTTTCGTGTGTTAAATCTTTTGGTTAAAAACTAACCTATTTTTTGTGTATTGTGTTTGTTAGGACATACCGGAAGCCTTCACCAATCAATTTACAACAATTCATGACAGTGCAAGATTATATAGCCGCAAGGGGGCATGGCAGGTTGAAATCAAGCTGAAGCCCGGCCGACCCCAAAAAAAGCAATTCGCAGAGGGTTGGAACGTCTTCGTGCGCCAGCATGGCCTCGAACTCGGGGACTTTGTAGTGTTTGAACACCTTGGGTGGTGGGATTTTCAAGTTGTAATCTTTGATCGGAGCACTTGTGAAAAAATTTCTTTCCCCCAATGTGAACCCTAATTTATTATTAATAAAATAATTTGTGTTCTTGTTGATTGTGTTTCGAAATTTTTCCTCGCTTAATTGTGCTTAATTGTGTCGTTTGAGATTCCCTCGATATATTGAGATCGTTGATATTGAATCGTACGTTAATTGTAGAAACTGATGTTACGTCCGCGATACAATGTAGCGGACGGCATAGCAGAAACTGATTTTACGTCCGCTATACAATGTAGCGGACGGCGCAGCAGAAACTCCACCCATCAACACTTAGAAAAATTTGGTGTTCATTTTACGTCCGCGATACAATGTAGCGGACGGCGCAGCAGAGAAATTTGGTCTTCATTTTATGTCCGCGATACAATGTAGCGGACGGGGCAGCAACTTAGAAAAATTTGGTCTTCAATTTACGTCTGCCATACAATGTAGCGGACGGTATAGCAGAAACTCCACCCATCAACACTTAGAAAATTTTGGTCTTCATTTTACGTCCGCTATACAATGTAGCGGACGGCGCAGCAGAAACTCCACCCATCAACACTTAGAAAAATTTGGTCTTCATTTTACGTCCGCCATACAATGTAGCGGACGGCGCAGCAGAAACTCCACCCATCAACACTTAGAAAAATTTGGTCTTCATTTACGTTCGCTATATTGTATAGCGGACGGCGTAGCAGAAAGCTCCACCCATCAACACTTAGAAATATTTGGTCTTCATTTTACGTCCGCTATACAATGTAGCGGACGGCGCAGCAGAAACTCCACCCATCAACACTTAGAAAAATTTGGTCTTCATTTTACGTCCGCGATACAATGTAGCGGACGGCGCAGCAGAAACTCCACCCATCAACACTTAGAAAAATTCTCTACCTACATTTGTCCGCTACATTGTATAGCGGACGGCACAGCAGAAAGACTAAACTTCACTACTTAGAAAATTTTTGCACCATTTCGTTTTCCACATTTCAATCATTCCCAATGAGGCCAAAAAACCAACAACGTTCATCAGAAAAATCAGTATTCGACAACAGAAATCAACACAAATCAAATCACACCAATGGCGTACGGTTTATGTAAAAAATACTGTTATGATACAATTTCAACTGGGGTCCGCATGTTGGGGCGGATTCTCGTCATTAGCCGGATTTTCTATAAACCTAACCGCTCTAGGCCGGCCTTTCATCGGCCTTTCATAATTTGCCAAGCTATTCTATATCTATAGGCTTCAACTTCTGCTTGGCTCCAGACGGCCGCCTTGAGGCTCTCAGAGCGACAAATGAAATCCATGTACATGCAAAGGAAGACGCCGCAGTCCGAAGTGTTACGTTGCTTGGGCCTCCTCTTCTTCAATCGCCTATTGAGATTTGGCCGCGCCGGTACGGGGACATCACGGACACGATTGACCATTGCACAAAAAATATTCTGCGAGAAACAGAAAATGGCGTAAGACACGAGTTAAAATTTATGGCAAGATAGAATCAGAGCATTATACAGCGATCGTAATATTACCAACGAGTCCAACTGGGCTCTGTACATCTGCAGCACAGGCATCTGATGAGTATCGTCGTGGAGACTGTCGATCACCGATACGACTTTAGTTGTTGGGGAGTAGCAAACCAAGTACCAGTGGCTTTGCCCTAGAAATGGGATTAGAAACACATCGGCAACACTTGGGCTCAACGGACTATCCCTATTAAGATACGCTCGTAGGTTAACGGACGGTCTCCACTGGGCCAACTTTTTCTTCCCCCTATTTTCGACCCACTCCTGCCATTCAGACACTAGGATGCCATGAAAAAAGGCATCGAACAAAAAAACGGCCGGATAGGTCGGCTGCTGCCGACACCTTTCCTTCAGAATCTCCACGTAGGTGGAGACGACACCGTTGTCTAACCAACTCCCCGGAGCCAGGGAGGCCAGTTCTCCCCACGAGCAACTGTAATCCATGCCCTCCGGATGATCCACACTATACAACGCTTGGTCATGCGGGACGCCGCTAAAATAACGCTCTCTGATTATCTGGCATTTCTGCGGCTTTAGGGGCTTCAACGGATGCCCTTTGCGATATTGCCCTCGGGGGTCGACCGGGGGGTATTGCACTCCTTCGGTGGGGCCGACGGGGGGATATTGCACTCCTTCGGGGGGGTCGACGGGGGGATATTGCACTCCTTCGGGGGGGTCAACGGGGGGTTATTGCCCGCCTTCGGCAATAGATGGTCCTGCCCACGAGACAATGGGCAGACTGATGTTTCCGAAACCCCAGTCTTGCGTTACTTGACTCTGTGAGAGGGGTTGGGGGTCCGAATCCAATAGTACAGAGAATGAGGGCGCACTGTAATCTTCCCACGGCGCTTGAGCCTGGCCCATGGTGCTTGGCGGTCCCCAATCACCACCCATCTCCGGTACAGAGGGAAAACCATATCCCTGGCTCACTCCCGAAGTCTGTCCCGAGGGATCGGTGCATCCCTCGGGAACAAACGGCCGCTGCCACCCCGGATAACCCATTCCCGGGTTTGGCTGTCCCGATGCTTGCCGCAAAAAATTCCCGCAGCCAACCGCCAACGCTTCAGCCTGTTGGCGAAGCTCCTCGCCCATGGCATCCACCAAATCCTTCCGCTCGCTCAACTTCTGGAAGAAGGTGAACGAGGCATTAACCTACATCCAGAGAGATAATAAATAAGTAACTTCGTACACACTTAGAATGATCAAGTTCAATTAGAAGCACTGGTTGGGCAACTTACCAGATTGTATGCCATGTGCTCATCGATCTGACCCCTAGGGTGGTACTTCTCCCCGCGTTCAAACCTTACTGGAGCTACTCTCCTCCGGGTGATGCGGTAGTACCACTCATTGTACTGTTCGATGCTGATGACGGGGTCAGGCTCCGACACAATGGCCGCCAGCGTGTCCTGCCAAGAATTCCAGACCTCAATTTCACGCGCGCACAACTCGTGCGCATTCGCCCTGCCAAACAGTCCGACACCCGGTGGGTTCCTGTTAAGCCTCATATCTGGCGCGTCGGCTGACAAAGACTGCAGGCAGTCAAAATGGCGCATAGCGCGATCTGGCAGCTGCCACTCTGCGACCTCGAAGTGGATCAGGGGTGTGCGTTGCAACCCGGAGAGCGTGAAGACGAACGACTCTCCCACCCGTCGCGCCAAATGTTTGTACGGTGCCCATCGCATCTGGCCAGGAGATAACGAGTCGAGCTCCCCCCGATAGTATGAAATGTTGTGATGGGGATCGTCTCTCCTCTCGTAGTGGGTTTCCTTCCGGCTGTACTCCCAGGCGCACAACCGAGGCCACACATTATCTGTTCCGTCCCTACGCCTGGGTGCGCCGGTAGCAAGGTGTTCATAAGACCACACCTGAGAGCAAAGACATTAAAAAAAGTATCGTCAACATTTATTGTCCATTCAACAAAAAAAAAAACAACAAAGAGCACGTAATGAAGAATTGTATGATATACCTGCAATAGCGAGAGACATGCACATATCGCTTTGGAGTCGGGCCTCGTTGCCTTGTGCAATGCTCGGTACAGGTATGCAAGAGTTGCTGCACCCCAGGCATAATCCCCAACCTCAGCCAGGTTACGCAAAAACGGTAAATATTTGACGCTGACCGTGTTCTTCGACGTCGTTGGGAATAATATTGCCCCCATCACCCACCAGAGGAAGGCTTGTGTGTACAGCACAAGGTCATGGCCCGTATAGTTTTCTGGCAAAACCCCGTAGGTATCTACCAACCACTTCAACTTGATACCACCACTGCTAAATCCATCCTGGGGTATCGAAGTAAAGAAGTCCCTAGCGGTCCTCTTATTTGTTGCTTCGGACGGATGAGCTATTACCGGCCGCCCCGTCACCGGTAACCCTAAGATGAACCCTACATCTTCTAGGGTAATTGTCATCTCTCCGAGAGGGAAGTGAAACGTATTCGTTTCACTTCTCCACCTTCAACAAGGGCACCTATTAAGTGCCAGTCAATTTGTTCACAGATCTGCCCATGCGTGAAAATCCCAAACCCAATCCCACGCAGTAATCTTTTCTGGGTTCTGTTCAATTTCCAGGCGTTGAAATTATCGCTTACTTCTACCGTGTTGACAAGTGCTCTTTCCTACGAATTAATAAATATTATTTAAGCAAAATAAACGATATACAACGTTCGCAACTGAAATATGTAAGCAAAATAAACGATATAAATGATAAAATAAGTATCTTACTCCACCATCCCATATGAGCGTACTGAGAGGGGATGCCTGGTTAATACGGACGAATCTTCTGGTCCAGGGTTGAAATCCATTTTTTGCAACTGAAATAATGGAAAGAGGGCAAGGTTGGAAGCGTAAACATTCCCAAACATACAACGCTAGCATATTCAGCGCTAGCATGTGATCAGATAATACGCAATACACATATATAATATATATGTATATACATTGACAAACGCTAGCATAGTGCCGATCTACTTGCCAACGCCGCAAGATGAACTCTAGATTATGAACAAAGAAAGGATTAGTTTGTGAACTTACGTGATTGATGAGACGATTAAAAGATTTCTTGCAAAGAAATTGCGCCGATCTACTTGCCAACGCCGCTGGTTTGATCGTGAGAAGAAGGAATAGTTTGATTGTGAGAAGAAGGAATGAATAGAAGTTTAGAAGGTTTCGAATACTTGCCAACGTCCGCTACACTGTGTTGCGGACGCTGGGATAACGACAAAGTAACAGTCGTGCATCGACTGATGTGACAACTGTCAGGGGGAAGTGGGTGGTTTGACGGAAACAGTCGTCCGCTAGATAGTGTAGCCGACTACTTTTTGTTGGCCCAAGAATCCCGTCCGCTACACAGTCTAGCGGACGGGTGAGCGAGGGCAAGATGGTAAAAAGATCCGTCCGCTACACAGTGTAGCGGACGACTGACAGCGCCGCAAAAAATAGTGATATGGACCGTCCATCCCGAAGGGATGGACGGCCAGATCGCGCTGGCAAGATATCCTATTTTGCCTACGCTGTCAAGGGATCAGCTCCATATATATATATATATATATATATATATATATATATATATATATATATATATATATATATATTATACATGTGTTATGTTGGCAAAGCTAAATTTGCCAATGTTTGATAGAAATTTCTGAACTTGATGTATTTGCATAATTTCGGTCGCAAAAATGGTCTTTAACCCCAGACCAAAAGATCCTTCCATATTGTACAACCAAGCAAACTATATTAGTACATCCATATGGAACGCACAAGTAAGATACTTATTTTTGTTTATTTATTTAGTTTCATGAACATTGTATACCTTTTGCTTTACTTAAATACTCTTTATTAATTCGTAGGAAAGAGCAACTCTTAATACAGTAGAAGTAACGAAACAATTTGGAGAGTGGAGGTTAAACAAAAAATAGAAAATATTGTTACATGGAATGGGTTTTGAAATTCTTTCCTAGGACAATATTTTTCAGCAACTTGACCGGACATTAATATGTGTCCTTGTTGAACAGTTGAAAAGTGAAACGAATACATTTCACTTCTCTCTTTGAGAGATGAAAATAATTTTAGAAGATGTAAGATATATCTTAGGGTTAACCGTGACGGGACGGCTAGTTATTTTTGCTAAGATTTCTGCGACAAATTAGAGAGTTGCTAGGGACTTCTTCGGTTCGATACCAAAGGAAAAATTTGGGCACGGTGGAATAAAGTTGAGATGGTTGATAGACATGTTCAAGGCTTTGCCGAAAGACAACACGGAAGAGATGCTTGTGATGCGCACAAAGGCTTTCCTACTATGGGTGATGGGGGCAATTCTTTTCTCAACGATGACAACAGAACACGGTCCACGCGAAATATTTAGCTTTGTTGGGTAATCTGCAAAAGGTTGGGAAGTATGCTTGGGGTGCAGCCACACTTGCATACTTGTATCACACATTGCACAAGGTAATGAGACCCGACTGCAAAACTATATGTGCATGTCTCTCATTGTTGCAGGTATATCATATAACTCATTTTAATTCCTTTTTTGATAATGTGCATATCCATAGCTATATGTGCATGTTTATTCATGTCTTATGCTTCAAGTATATTGTGCCTCCTTAATTCTGGAGCTTTGGGTGCAACGTATGATGTTTCATGTACCCCTTGCCTTGGACAGGTACAACGATCTGGGACTTGCAAAGAGAAGCCATTTGAAGCCATTTCAATAAAGCTGTAGTCTTTAGAAATTTCCAAACTCTAATCATCTCATGTCTAAAAACTCTCGCCGCCCCACCGTGCGTTAGCGCGCATGGATAGACGGGCGGTCTCTGCGTAGTTATATATGTAATTTTGAAAATTGGTTTGTGAGTTTGGGGTAGGGGTATAACTTGACCCGTTTCAACCTGTAAAAATATAGGCGTTGGCTTTCTTTTACAGAAATCGTGATGGACATGAGCACAATAGTTTGGAACCGTGAAATTATGGGTTGGATGGGAAATTTTTTTAAAGACCTGCCCAACCTGTAGAAAATCCACCCCATCCAACTTTTATATATCATAAATTACGCATATAAACTTCTTCTTCTTCTTCTTCTTCTTCTTCTTGTTTTCTGATTTGTTTCTTCTTGTAGGAGTAGAGTTCTTAAGATTGTTTCGAAACTTTTGTCTTTACTTTTTCTTTTATTTTACCCTAAAACATTGTTGTTATATATACATTTTGAGACTTCATTGTACTTTTCTTTATTATATTAGTTAATTAGTGGACTAGGATGATAATTGATATGCTTAAAAATTATTTAAACCCAAACTAAATTGTAATTGTTGACACCCGTGAGCAGCCAATGTCCAAGTCGTGCCCACCAAAATTTTCATGGACTGGGCATGCACAAAAACTATTTAGCCCACAGATGGGATGGGCATAGGCATGAGTTTCTAAGAGTGGGCTGGGCATGGTCCGACCCTTAGGCTCGTCCAGCCCGTCCAAGTTGCATCCCTTGTTTGTGGTCTTTTTGAGGAGTATAATGAGGGTCGCCGGCAGTAGAGATGGTTGGTCGAGGGTGGCGTCTCAGTTCTGGTGCCCTCTACTTAGATATAGGCGATCTGGGGTGGCGACTTAATGTTTCTTTCTCCAATCTTGCCAAATTTCTCGAGACCGTGGATGTTCAATTAGTGCATATATATGTACACACACACAGAGAAAGAAAAAGCTTCAATTTTGGGGCTAGGTGTTACATCTCGCTGGTGGTCGCCAAAAACCTAGCTTGTGGCCGGTCAAAATATTAACGGTGGTAGTCTAATCCTACTCTGATTCAAGTTAATTTTACACACTGTTGAAAATTCTCCCTGCCACTCCTCACCCTTCTTGGTGTTGATTTAGGGTTGGCGGGACTGGAGGGCTGTTCCGGTAGCAGAAGACATGCTATAGAGGTTCTTAGTCACTTGTTTTCCTTACCTCTTTTTTAGCTAGGTTTGTTACAGTGGGTTAGCCATGGTGTCCTTCTGAGGAGGGGTGTGGGGAATAATGCCTTGGGGGGTTTTGGGTGGTGGGAGAGGGGGTCTAAGGTGAATCGATCGAATTTTGGTAGACATTATCAAGGGTAGGGTAGGGTAGGGTGGGGTGGGACGGGGTGGGGTGAGGTGCTTAGGATCTTTATTTTGGTTTAAGCCTCCCGTTGTAATTGGTCGTCGTTGCTAGCGGGAATGTGCCAACAATACTCAGAAGTGGCGATAGAAGAGTGCGGATCTTACAGTGATGATGACCTCTTGTTTGGACTTTTGACTCGGGCGGTGACTTGTGGGTTTTCGACTGTCTCCTTTAATTGTAATAGTCTGTATTGTGTAGTCATAGTATGTCATGACTTGTTATTTCTTATTGAAAAGGTAAAGCCATTACCACTCACCTAACAAAACCTTATAACTTTTAGTTTATCAGTGTCATTCTCTCGTTTACCAAAACAAATAAAACTTTTAAAGCATAGTTTCTAGCAACAACGCTCACATATGTAAATTACATACATGTGCGTTGTTATTTCTAGCAACAATGCGCACATAATGTAATATAAGGGAACGTAGGATCTGTGTGACCACAGGCAACCCTTCTGTGAAACGCCCAAAATAGAACTTTTAATGCAAAACAACAAACATCGTGGAGAAAAGAGTCATTTGCACTCTCTCTCTCTCTCATATATATATATATATATATATATATATATAGAGAGAGAGAGAGAGAGAGAGAGAGACTTTAACGCTATCTGCAGTCTGGTCTAAATAGCATATCGTCAAAAACAGTTTCACACAACAGAACTTACACATCCTCTTATTGGAATAACTTTTCAATACAAAGAGAGGCCAGAGCATTTGATCATGAATACAACATATAACCCCAAACACTGGTATAACTGTGTTATCTGCAGGATTCTGTGAAGTATTATCATTTGCAATCAGCTAAAGTTTCTCTATCATGAGGTAAAGAGTAGTCAATATTGGGACCGAGGGGAACAATACCAAAGGGGTTGATGGAAGGATGGCTACCATAATAATGCTTCTTGATATGTTCGATTTTGACAGTGGTACTAACGCCAGGGATTTGAAAGATATCTTTCGTGTAGTTGAACAGTTTTGGGTACTCGCGTAACAGTTTCTTGTTGCACTTGAAGTGGACGGCATAAACCTGCATTTACAGCACATTTTATCTAGTAGCAATACATTATAATTTTGCAAGAAAGATGAGATTGAAACTCGAAAAATTTTATTGGCAACAGATTCTAGCTGCAATCTCGCAATTGCATGGAGGCTACTTATGAACCGGATTAATTATAGGAAATAACCAGCTGGAACTAGTCTCTGTTTGAAGGGATGACAATGTTCATGTAAAGGCTATTCACACTGCTCAAATAACACGGATATTTATCGGTCGATAATCGGAGTCATCTTTGAGATGTGGGGACAGAAACACACTGGGGAAACTATTTTCACCTCATGAACGCTGCTAGCTCATTACACCTCTGGCCATCACCCTTAACAATGCAATTGGATATTCTCTTATTTTCTAAGAATTTAGAGGTCACTCGACATCTTTGAGATATGTGGATAGAAACTGATGCTGAAACTATGTGCAACGCATGAGCATATAGATCACTACCCTAGAAAAAGATGATAGGTGAAGAGTCTTGTTCAATCATTCATTTGATTTAGGAAATCTTCAGTCCATGCATTTCAGTTGTTCAGAAGATAGAGGAAGCCATATAGAAACACTGAAGATTTAAGGCTTCAACTTCCTAGCACCTTCCCTCCATCTCCCACAGAAACGAAGTTTGATATTTTCTTGATTTCATGATAAAAGCACTGCTCAAATAATATGAATATATGGCGGTCAATGCTGCTGATGAAACTACTTCCACTTCATGACTGCTGTCAGGTCATTACCTATAAATTACAAAATTACCAACTTGCTTCCTAAAATCTAACAAAAATGTAAGACACCGACATAATTTTCAGTCCATGCATTCAGCTGTTTAGAAGATGGAGGAAACCAAATAAAGTACAAAACCTTCAAATTTTTTAGGCTTCTCCATCTCCTTGGCGACAAAATTGGATATTATAAAGATTTTCTATGAATCTGAATAATATTTTGAATAGACTGCACAGTTGGAAATTTTAGCAGTTTCTGACAGAGTACAATCACAAGGAAAGGTAAGTTCCACAAACCAGAGCTTAATAGATTATTTGACCCCTTAAACGTTAATCTATAACTTCTGTAAAGGATATAAGTAATCCTCACAGTGACATCTTTGGTACTGGATTCAAGCATTTCCCTTTTGATAGGTAGACCGTTGCATAATAAGCACGCCAACCAGAAAATCTTATAAAGAGGATCGTATCTTCCAAAAAAGAAAGCAAGAGATTTAGTAGTATGCCGGTTCCCTCGAACATATGTACCAGTTTCAGTTAAGTTTTTATGGTTATTTTTCAGAAAAGCAAAAGGAAAACTGCAAAAAGCAAATTAACAAGCATGCACCAAGGCTTCTGGGTGCTTCTGGTCAAAGCAAATTCATACCTCATCAAACCTTATGAGGGTAACAAACAAGCGAATATCTGCTTCAGTCAGTGCATTCCCACATAAGTATCGCTGCGTGCTAAGTATCTCCTCACACTTGTCCAAAGCATCATACAGTTTTTTCACAGCCTGCAAAACAAACATAAATTGATGCATATTCTTTGTCAGATGGCCATGGATAGAAAGCTATATAGGTCATAAGCATTTTCTACCCATCCCTACTGCCCTTTCCTCCTTTCATACTCTACATAAGTCCCATGAAATGAGTACCTCGTTGTAAGGCCCTTGCTTCTTTGCAAAGCCACATTTATAAACACCATTATTTATCCCATCATATATCCAGTCATTTACTTCACTGATTTGGGCTTGCAAGTGCGGAGGATAAAGGTCTAGAGTAGCATTTTCTGCAATATCCTTGAATTCAGTATTGAACATCCGGATTATCTCCTCGCTCTCGTTATTCACAATCGTTTTCAGTTTCTTATCCCAAAGAACCTATTATTAAGTTAACATATCTGTCATACAATATGCAGAATATAAACATCAAAAGATTAGAACAAAATGTAAAATATTGTTTGTTGACTGACACATACAGGAACTGTATACTTTCCAGAGTAGTTTGTACTTGCAAGCTCATATAATTCTCTTATACTTTTTGCTCCATTCAATGGGTCGGGCCCAGCATCTGGTTCCTCCGTATCTGAAGTGGGAAAGACCCATCCCATGTGTTCATCGCTGTCCTTAGTTCTCTCCCATATGGGCTTGACTGACTGAATTGAAGGAATGCAGGTTACTTATTTCGTAAATTTGTGCAAGAACATATCAAGTTTACAACACTGTGCAGTGGCGGGAGAGTCATGCACTTATTACCCTACGTTTTCCTAAAATTTTGAAGAGCGTACCGTGAAAGTGATGGCTTTGTCAAGCCCTTTGGTCTTCAAGTATGCAAGGCATCTGGATGCCCATGGACAAGCATATGATACATAAAGATGATATCTTCCAGCTTCAGCAGGGAAAGTTGCCTTTGGATCTCTTGATATAATATTTCGGAACGTCGAAGGAGTTCTCAGGAATGCACCAGATTCCGACATCTCGTCCAGTGCAGAACGAGCCATTAGTGTTCTGAAGATGCATCACCAGCATAAATTAGTACTAAATAGTGCAAGATCAATGAAATAGTATTGGCATGATTGACCATTGCAGAATAGTAAAATCTTTGCATATTGGAGACTTCGTGATTAAGAGGTCAAAGCTCTCAGTAAAACAATCAACGCCATATGCCAAGCAATTGGTGCAGTGACAGGCATCCTCATGGTCACGGAAGTGGAGTCCGTGTGGTGCTGTTTCAGTGTTAGGGTGGCAATGAAGCTGGAACTGCCAATATTGGCGTGGGTTCAAGAAAAAAAACCATGATGGAATTGTGTAGCAGTTTAGTAGCAAAGGTGTCAATAAATTTCCCTCAAACTGACACACGAGCTTATGAACTTCCCCTTTTACAAAGTTTGGTATGTAGGGAATTGGCTGCATGTCCAATTGTCCACCTATATGTTTAATGTCCTTTTCTTCTTGGTTGGAAAGTGATCTTACCCGTCCTTCCAGTTCTACTTCTCCAGAATCCAAGAGACTTTCATGACAGAAGGTTTCTTGCAACTGGTAACCACTAAAATATGCACGGTTTTTCTTTTTTCTTTTTTTCTGTTGTGATTTTGGAGTAATTATGCAGGTTTTCCTAAATCTGGCAGGTCTCTCACTAGGTATTGCATGAGATAAATTTTAAAGAGTTTCCGTTCAAGCCAAGCCTTATCCAGTTCTTCAACCCCACAATGGCCGGAGCCTTTTGCACTTCCCTTCCACCCTCAATATTTATATCCCTCACTCATAGGAGTCGATTTATTTCCAAAAGTGTGTCAAAGCTCAATCGAAGTAACAAGTTAAAAGGACGATTCTTCCCGACAGCAAAAGCAAGAACTTATTGCATCACCTTGAAAGAAAATTGATACACCTCCTCCCCAGTGGATAAGGGGATGAGTAAAATCACAATCCTGGTGGCTGAGCCAATTTAAGAGGGCAAATTTTCTATGTTACAAACTAAAAGAGTCAACAAAACAAAAGAGACACTGCAAATTTTCTAAATTTCAAAAAAGGAATAATTTAACACCATTAGTTTCACTACACAGCTGAGCTTTCTAAACAGCAGAAAAGAAATTACTCCTCAAAACGATATTATTCCTCAAACCCATGCATCCTAAGCATATACCATCATATACAGCATTGACTTCTACGTATGATAACAAAAAGAATCAAATAACAAAAACCCAATTCAGCAGCCCTGTAATCAAGTATTCATAACTGATTTAAATCAAAAAGCAACAAGATTGCAACGCATATATATACAGTTTGAAGAGCTCAGTAGAGAGTGACAAAATAGAGAGTAATACGAGAATATAGTAAAAGGGAAAGGAAGATCAGAAGTGGTTTTACCTTGAATGAAAGCAGGAGGAGATTAGAGAGGTGCTTGTGCTTCGGACCAAATGGTGTGTTCCTGGATTTGGCAGAGATCATCTAACTTAAATCGGCATTGGCAACTAGTTTATTGTTCTTTATAGGCGGCTTTCGGTAATGGGTTCCCTGCTGTCATAACAAACTGTCTGGCATTAGTTGCTAAAAACCTGAGGAGTCTAAATTTTGTCGCTAAAAATTCTTTAGCAGTACCTTGTTCTCAGCACAGGCATGCGATTCGGCTGGAAAAACTTTTACACTTCGTTTTTTGTTACCATTTTTTTTGTTTTATTTTACTCAAATTTGAATGTGTTTGATTGGTTATCATTTTCAGATTTTGTTTCTTAAAACGTAAAATCCAAACATCATTCATGAATTCCTTATAAAAAAATTATCATATTTATTTTGACATATAAATGTGAGAAAAAAATAGTGTTTAATCATCGTGAGAGTGCTTCACTAACGTATTACATGTGATGATAGACTTTGTTTGACAATAGGCACTTTGATGAGAAATTAAATTGTTACTCGGATGTGTACACGATATTAAAATCAAGGAGGAGAAACGGGTGCATATACCGTCGTATAACTCTCTATGCAATGTAAACAGTCAAATAAGGATTCTCTATTGTACAATATTTATGCTGTCACAATTTTAATGACAAAAGATTATCACTAAAAGTTCTAACTATAAGTAAATATTATAGTGATAATCTTTCGTTACTATATATTTAGCGATATTTCTCTGTTACAGCAGAGGTGCAAAAGATCTCAACTTGTCTAAGCCGGCGGTGCCATCCTAAAGCCGCCGGAAGAAGTTGATCGGTCCACTCTAAGTACCAAGAAATTTAAAAGTCTGTATCCTGATTATCATATCTCACAAACACGATCTTCCTCGATCGTTGGCTTGTCCCATTCCCTTGATGGGTTTATGCCAAATTGTTTATTAAAATTGATTGTAGGCCATAGTCCACTTGATCAATGATTCAAGTTGTTCATGCTATGTGTGTTTTCTTTTCTTCTTTTTTCTTTTAAGGTTTGCAATTTGGGCCTTTGTATGGTTTAGCTATTTGTTTCCCAGTTCAACCAATAGATCCGTAGGTTCGCAAACGAGGGTGAAGATTCATGTGGTTCTTGTTGTTGCCTTTCTGTTTTGCAGTTTAGTAGCTTACTTGAAAACGCAAAACACACGCATACTTGCAACTAGGACTATAAATGAACCGAATCGTTCACGAACAGCTCGTGGTTCGTTCTTCATAGAACTCGTTCGTGTTCGTTTGAATAACATATGAACCGAACATGAACAAGTTTTTAGAGCTCGTTTATTTAACGAGTCAAACATGAACACTCTAAAATATTCGCAAATGTCTTCGCGAGCAGGTCGTCTGAATAATAAATTAATGATAATATATTTAGAAAAATACCATTTACATATATCATATATACTAAAGTTTTTTAATCAAAAAAATATATATACTAAAGTTTAAACCTAGAGACTATAGAGTCAATTAGCCCAAACCCCAAGCCCACTTAT
This sequence comes from Escallonia rubra, assembly GCA_033065855.1. NCBI lineage: Eukaryota > Viridiplantae > Streptophyta > Magnoliopsida > Escalloniales > Escalloniaceae > Escallonia > Escallonia rubra. The sequence goes on along the minus strand of JAVXUO010003133.1, from coordinate 24,578 downwards.
AAAGAGCCCATGTGATGCATAATAAAGCCCAACTCTAAACCCTAATTATTAGCCCATTCAAAACCTTAAATCTTCTTGCCCTTTCATCTCTACTAGTTTTGAACCCGTGCGCTGCACACGGGAATATTTTTTACAATTTTAGGTCAAGTGTTAACTAAGAGAGGTCATATATGACTATAAATACAATAATATACGAAAATAGTAAAAGCAATGGCAAGTTCATGTTGGAACAATTACAAACTAACCAAAACATCAAGTTAAAGTTACAGCACTTGTGATTCAAATGATTTAATAATCATCGAGTGAACACAATTTTAAAAAGAAAATTTAGAATGCAAATAGTTGACGAAGTTTCCATCAATAACGTTCACATTGATGCCTCCAACGCTGCAAATATATCATATAGTCACGTTAGAGTGCTTATTTAATACAACATTGCACCAAACAAAATAGTTTAACATACCTGTCCCAAAAGAATTATCCATTTGTACTCATGAGCATGTGTTCAAGGTCTGTCCACGCCTTCAGCAATGATCATCCTTTCAATTTTTTCCAACATAACTGCCAGATCTCTCATGACGAGGAACTTCTTTTTTAACTTTTGATAAATGCTTTCAATAGGCCATGTAGACGGAAGTGTGAACACAATTGCACGAACCAAAGTGGCTATGTTTGGACTAAAACCTTTTTGCTTAAGATTATGGTAGATTTTTTCTTTTGCTAGCATGTGAGATCTCACAGTGGTTTTTGGATCCATACATTCTTTTTCTAATTGAATCCATAAGGGAATGAAACTTTCTTTCTCTATTTTCCAAATAATTTACTAACTTTGCTGCATCATGTTAGTAACAATTATCAAAGATATGTTTTTTTGCTCCATCCCAGGATGACGGAAGATCATGAACAATCTTTTGAATCAAATAATCTTTTGAAATTTCGTACCCGCAGATTCGTAACTGATGGCAAAGCTCAAACTTTTTACGACAATACTTAGTTATTGGTGTATCTGGCTTGAAAGTTGTATTTTCAAAATCTTTCAAAAGCGACCTAACGCAAAGACACTCGTTTCGAAGCCCCGTACTTGAATAAGACCTAAAAGACAAATGATACAAAGTTACTAAAACTTATAATTTTTAGAGAAGAAAAAATATAAAAAAATGGTTTCGGTATGTTGGCAAGTGATTATTAAATAAAAAAAAGAAAAAAATGGTGTTAGAACGCGAGACATTATATTTAATCAAACCACAACAACAACAAAAATGGTGCATTAATTATTAACCGAAATTAGAGTCACTGATCAAAAAGGAATTATTCAAACAAACATTTTTGAATTTCAGAGTCTTAGGTTTAAAAGAAAATATTCAAGTCACAAAAGAAAAGTCGTATTGCATTAACACGAAAAAGCTTAGCAGAACCAATAAATCGACGAATAACAATAGTTGTAATCCGTCAACAGGCTAACTTTGATGACTAATAATTATTTTCATCACGGGGTGGTAGTGCACTTTCTTCCATGCTTAGATTACACTTGTCTCCATGATCATCAATGTTAATCGCTTCAGATGGATTTTCTTCAGAGTTTCTATCAGTTTACATCAAAACAAATCAATTATACACACACAATAATTGTTATTTACAATTATTGATAATAAAGTTCACGTACTTACCCTTTTACGCACACCTTTTTTGATGGAGGTTCATCGATAAAAAGCTCTCGTTTTATACTTTGCCCAATCTCCGTTGAAGACATCAACTCAATCTATAAGATATTGTACATGTAACTTAACGTGCCACTTAAGATTATAAGGAATAAGTAAAAAAAGAAAAAAAACATATACGTCCTTTAACATGTTTCTAGTCTCAAGCTTATAGTTGACATCAATAGTTTTGCTAACAGTTAGTCTTTTGCTTCCATGTTGCAGATTGTAATTGTTCAACTTATTTTGGAAGACAAATATTTTTTCAAAGAACCTTTCTTCCAACAGATTGTGAACCAAGTTTGGATTCCTTTCTCGTGCCTAAATATGTAAATTAATTGCAAAAGGTAGTAAAAATTTTCTTTTAAATAAAAAGAGAATTAAGGTGGCCAAGAAAGTAAATATAATGTACATTAACCTTCTCGTGCATATCCAATAGATAAGTGACAGCATATCCCAACCACTTTTCCACTTCTCTTTGAACAACATACAAATAGAAATATCGCTTTTGTCCTCTATTTCAAACATTAACATATATCTAAAATTATAACGACCAAGAACATTCATACTACGACAAACTTACACATATTAAACGACAAAATAGTTACAAATTTCATGTCTAAAATTACCTTGAAGCTGGATATAAAATCTCCGCATTACATATTTCACACCATAATTTTAAGAGCCTTCTTTCAACATGGGCATGACATGTAGTAATATCCATAAGCACTGTCAATCCTCAGAACCGTGGCCTTGCATGTATAAGTCGTTTCCTGAAAAACAAATATTGATAACCGTTGTATATAAGTTTTAAACCATGAAAGAAAAATCATCAAGCCATCCATAAAGCTCAAAAGCCCACCATACCGTACAATCACTGGAAGACATGATCTCAAAAATCTTTGACAAAGTTGTTCTATTCACAAAGATAATTTCTTCAGGCTTCATTAAAACGCTAAGAGGTGTGACTATTTCACCAATTTGATTAGAAAGTAGAGTTGGGCTGCAGACACAAAAAAGGACAAACTTATGAATTTTCAAGTATGAAAAATGAATGACATCTTACAATCAAGAGTACGAAATATACCTAATCGCATACTCAGAAACTTCAGGTATTGCCAGGTTGGTATAAATTTTAGTAGCACCAGTTGAAGATAAATTATACCTCCCTGTAACATTAATTGTAGCAACATTAGAGTTCAGGCATTCATAAAATGAGTTTTGGCAGGCACGCAAAATTCACGCCTAAACATCCCAATTTCTGAATTATACCTTTAAATTCCTTCACTGTTGTCGATGTAACAACTAACACGCAAGGGTCATTGCTTGTGATGCATATGTCGTCATCAATCTGGTATGCTGCTCTAGACCACAATGTCACTGTCAAAGTCTGTCCACTGTAAGAGTCACAAAAGCTCATGTCATCAAATAATCACATTTTAATTAGTGGTTTGTACAATACATTCATAAAAAGATATGACTATATAATAGGATCAATCATTAATAGACAACACCTCTTGTTAATCAGCTCAATATCTCTTTTGGTGACCATTTTCTCATGAATGCATATTTCATGGACAGTACTTTTCTTACATAGCACACCAATTACATCTGTAGATGAAAGGGGAAAAAAAGGGTAAGATGATGCAATAACAAATACATGCACGTCTTTATTGGTTACTTAACAAAAAGTACCTGTCAAGAATGTATCAACTTTATAACGGGAAAAAACATCACTAAACTCAACAAACTCAAACTTGTTGAGTTTGAAGCGTTTATCTTCACCGACTACTGGCTTGACAGTTGTTGCAATGGTAAAGTTAATAAAAAGAGAATGCGAAACAGGTCTAAAGCTTCGTCGAGGTTCTAAAACTCTAAAGTTTTCAATGAGGTATATACAACCCTCCTGTAGAAGCGCTCTAAACTTGACAGTAAGCTCCTTCGGGATTATTGCATGTATGTGATTATCCTGTAAAGAAAAGGAATGTTGATGTTAATAGATTAAGTAACACTTAAAATTATTAATTGAGTTATTTTACAATTTGTACCTGCTCATCTAGCAATACCATATCTAAACTCATTACATCATTGTTATTTTTGAAATTGATTGCGTCCCACATGCGTGTAACCCGAACCTTGATCTTACATCGGTAGTTGTTCTTTGTCAATTGATGTAAGAGTTGGTAAGAAGTTTTCTCTCTTGATTGACTGTATCGTCATTTTGGTCAAGCAAGAAGTTCCATCCACAAAAAAGAAACGTTATGTGAAGAGATAAATGGTTGCATGCCATAAAACAATAATATGTTAAGAAGGCAAAACTCTTAAAAATTAAATAACGACAATGTGATAACAATTTCCTCGTCTTAAACACAAAAATTTCTAGCAGTTACATGAAAGAACCTATGTTCTAACTCTAGAGTAAAGAGAAGTAAATAACATTTTAACCAAAATACTAAACTGAAAATTAAATGTGCTTACCAAAAGATAAGAAACCTTTTTGAAATTACAAAAAATAACACCTTACGGTAAATTATCAAATATTTCCTTGTACACAATATTCTTTGTGTAACAATTCTCGCACTTGCCGTCATTGTCAATAAGAAATTTTAATCCACGACGTGAAGTTACTCGGGACACAGCGACGTACAATTGCCCGTGACTAAACACAGATTTCGGCAAGTAAACGCCAACGTCTTCAAAGGTCTGTCCCTGACTTTTATTAATTGTCATTGCAAAGCATACTTTGATGGGAAATTGCCTTCTTGTGAAATTGAAAGGCCATTTTGAGTCGGTTGGAGTCATTTCTACTCTATGCACGAACACTCTATCACCCACGTGGCTACCCGTTATTATTTCAGCGTCAATTACCATCTCTTCCAGATGTGTTATGATCAATCTCGTACCATTGCAAAGTCCCTTGGCACGGTTAAGATTTCGCAAAAGAATAATCGGAATCCCTTCTTTCAACTCAATCTCATGACTCGGTATCCCAGGAAAGTTTAATGTATTCAAGAATTCAGTGGGATACATCACAGATAGATCATCTACGTTATTGGAACTTGGCGATATTTGGTCAGAGCTTAAATACCGTCTACTTTCTCCCGGAAGGGATGAGAGAATATGATGATTGACCTTGTCGACGATATCATTTGTTGGTGCTAAAATGGCTCTCTGTCTTAAGTACTTGTGATCACCATACCGATTTAATAAATTAGGATATGTGCTAGATATGATAGCATCAAGCGAATCTACTGTTGCAGGAAGTAAACAATCATTAGGAATTTTGATCCAGTAAGGTTCATCCTCATCTTGTAATGCAAATGTAGGCAGTTTCATCTCCAAGATCTAATACCCACTTCCTAAACTCTCGCATGGACTCCATTGAAGATTGATTTAAAGAAGCATCCTTCAATCTCATGTTAATTGTTAGAACAAAAAGCTTGCAATGATCTCAAATAAAGGCAGATTTATTTATTGAAGCAGCAACAATATCCCCTTCTGGTCCCGCCGGCTACAACCGGAAGAATTTGCCTGAAGTCACCTCCAAGTATTATAGTTGTTTCCCCAAAAACATTGTGTTCAGATTGCGGGCAGTGAAAATGCATTATATCCTTTAATGCGAGATTCACTGCCTCAAATGCATTCATATGTTCCATTTGTGCCTCATTCCAAATTATCAACTCTGTCTTGCATATCAACTCTGCCAACTCTGAGCCTTTATTGATTGGACAACATGAATCGTCATCTAGTGATAGTGGGACTTTAAACATGTAATGTGCAGTTCTACCATCGACAATAAAAGGGCAGCAATGTCGGATGATGCCACGGCTAAAATAATTTTCCCTTGGGAACGAACATGGGAAATCATGGTTCTCCATACATAAGTTTTATTGGTTCCTCCATTTCCATATACAAAGAAAAGACCACCCTTTCCCCTATAAACAGATTGTAAAACAGAATCGTAGACATTTTTCTGCTTAACATTAAGGCATGCATATAGTTGTGCATGTTCTTAAGCAAGCATATGATTTCCATAGTTCAACTCTTCGGCCATTAATCTATTTCTGCGCTCATTGATTAATGGCAAGTCGAAGAGTACTCAAATCTTTCAGTGACCGACTATTGTTGTTCAATATCTTCTCAATTTCATACAATGCATAATTTTTAACTTGTTCAGTTTACAGATTTAATTCTAGCATGCCCAAGACACGTCGCTGGGAAAAAAGAATGTCATCTAAAAGTAGTTCCCAATTTTGCTCCCAGAGCTCTAAAGGATCATTGACCCCGTAATGGAGTAACATGGATACAAATGACTCACGTCATTGGTGGCCTGTTTGCCATAGTGCCGCTGCCGGTAGGGCCAGATGCCACTCATCATTCCCTCCGAACGGACCTATGGTCTGACACGCTCCTTTATAAGTAGGATGAACAACACCGTTTACAGTCCTTATATCATTATCACACTCAGGACCCTTCACAATGTTCAAAAGCATTCGTAAGAAAAATCTCTCTCCAGAAGATGGATGAGCATAATACATCCTGCGAATCTTGTAACCGGGCTTCCTCGCATCCCGCCTTTTTTCCTTATGCTTCCATGTAAACTTAGATGGGAAATCAGCATATGTGAGTTGCTTGGCAATGATATTCCCCTTGTTGGCCTCCATCCATTCTGAACATGGTTTTGTGAATATTATCGCGATTAAGTACATCATCCAATTCGGCATCGTCATAAAAAATCACAGTCTGTTCCTTGAGAAGGTGATAGGACAAACTTTCGACAGCAGGAGTACGAAACTGGACATCAAACTCAAAAATCCGCCAACAGGCCTCTGAGGCTGATACGTAACGACAATCTAAGTACTTTTTAATTTCATCAACGTCACGCAATTGTCTAGCACCTGTGCTATCGGTCGACATATTATCTTCAATCATAAAAGTTGCCCGATCTTGGCCTTTGTTGATATATTTAAACAAATACTTTATAAGTCTACCTTGATTGCAAAATTCCACATTTACATGAGCTTGGAATCTAACTATCAAATGAACATTATGTGGCACCACATCTCTATTATCAATATTATGACCACCTTTCCTTGCTGTCCTATGATTGTTTCTCTTTCGGTAATGAGGAAACCCATATTCTCCAATAATAGTTTCAGAACGAAACTTATCAGGATAGAATTTAGAACATCTTCCGTCAACCATGCAAGGACATTTCATATCTCTAGACCCGCACGGTCCATGTATCATAAACTTCACAATAGACTCGTAGGCTAAAGGATCGGAATCTTTATCAGGCAATTCAGCAGAGATAATCCTATCTATATCAGAAGCAGTTCTTGGCTTATCATCTGGGTGTAGGAAGAGCAAGATGTGAGCGTGGGGTAAACCTCTTTTCTGAAATTCAATCGTGTATATAGCTGTAACAATAAAAGAATCCTTTTAGATGAGAGTTTTGGCGAATTTATCCAAAGAAGACATGTATAAACTAAATTACCTGCTGTAATTCTGCCAAAAATATTTCGCTTCCTAATATCTGTCATTAGTTCATCGAGCTTGATTTTGAATACGGGAGCGACAATATCAGGTCTATCTTCAGGTTTCTGACCTGGAATGAAGGTCAAAAAGCTTTCAATCTCAGGCATTTTTTATTATATATATATGTATATATATATATATATATATATATTTATATATATATAGTTGTTGCTTACTTGGCAAAAAGTATCTGACCTGGAATTAAGGTCAAAAAGCTGCTTTCAATCTCAGGCCATTTTGAATTGCAAGTGATGGTAAGGAAAAGATCTGGATGGCCAGCCCATCTACAAATAGCCATTGCATCTTGATAATTCTGAGCCATGTATCTTGGCCCACCTGTAAAACTGGATGGCAAAACAAACCTCCGTCCAGTGGATGCTGGAGTTGTGTCGCCGCCAACAACAACATCTTTAAGACCCTTGTATAACTCTGCTCTGAGACGTTTTTGGTTCCTTCTTACCCAACTCAAATTACTCTCCTCAATACATGTGAACGCATCAACAACATATTGCTGAAACAACCGTTTCCCTCGTAGCAGTGTTTCAGCTTCACCCCTTCTGCTCTGAAGTCTATAAGCATAATACTCACGCATGCTAACAAATTGACGTTGTTTTGTCGATCTACCCTTAGGAACTGTATTTCGCTGTATATCTATTCGGAAGCCATCTTCTGCATATGGAAAAAGTATTGGATATTGCATAGCCATAAAACTTGGATGCAATTCAGTAATTCTTCTAAGTCCCACACCTCTCTCTTCGACAATCACATCGCGGTTCCCGCAAGACTGTCGTCCATCTCCGACAATAAGAGCAGCAACCTTAGAAGCTCTCGGAAGATTATATTGTCGTCCATCACGCTGTCTCGTTCGGATTAACCTAATGCGTACATGCATATAGTCAACACCCTTAAATCTATCTCTTGCCATCCTAAAAACTCTTGCAAGTGGATTATGTTCATCCAACATTCATAGTAATCCATGCATGACTTCTAAATCTATACTTTTTTCTGCGTTACGTTGATTCAGAGCTTGCACGCGATTCGGAATCTCATTCTCAGTGTCATGTATATATAAATGCGCAAACCTTGGAGTCTATCCATCAACCGGAAGCAATGAACCAATCTTGTGATGATTTTGTCCATTTATACGGAAAACATAAGGACCCCCACCATTATTTATTTTATTATCTACGGCACCTCCCATCGATGTAAAGGCAAACATAGCATTGTATGACCTGATGTTATCTCTAAACTTTCTTGAACGTTGCCCCCCTTGATAATTCATCAGTTCTTTCAAGAACTCTGGACTTTCTCTGAGAAGGGGTAATTTTACTTGCCCTTCTCGGCAGCAAATTGAGAATTTAGGGTCTAACGGCATTTTCGATTTCAGTGTCCTTTCTTCATACCACAAAATTGCTCCACAATGGTGACAAAATTCTTTGGGTGGTCCAAAATTCCATTGTTCAGTAAACCTCCCTAAATGATTCATAATAGGAAATGAAATTTGAGTTATTCTTATAATAGCGAACATAAGGGGAAAGATTTATTTTGCCGAATACATACGGTTTGGAGCATCTTGAATGATGTTATTCATTTCTTCAGCAGAATCATCTGTTCAAAATATCATAACTCATGTTACATGGGCATTCAAGAATTCTACGGGCTCAAAAAGGTACCAACATGACCTCTTATAGAGACTTACCTAATGACGTGTCCGAGCCCTCATAAGTATCAACTTCCATTAGCTCAGCACGATAAGTTCCATGATATCTTGTTTGTTGTCCTTCTCTACTTGAATCATTTCTTACATTTCCTAACACTTGCGTATTGCTTTGAGGATAAGGCGAGTCTTGGCTTATGGAAGGACAACGTATTTGTGACTGAGTAACTGATGGGCTAGCTTGAGAATGATGAAATTGATGAGGGTAAACATTAAATGGCAATCGAATAGGTTGGTGGGGGAATACATTGCTAGTCGTTTTTACGGATCCATCACGGTTAACTACTGATCGAGAAACTACATTGGAATACCTCCGGGGCTGTGCAAGTAGAGGACTACTTTGATTGATCAACGGAGAATTAGAAATAGCAGAATCTGAAGTGCTATTGGCACGTGTCCCTACTGGTGTGCTTGGTTGATTTCTACTATTAGGACACGCTAGATTCCTTCTATGCTGACGTTGAGCCACAATATCTCTTCTGATTTGTCTAGAAGTTCTAGCACGTTGGACGCCATCCGTCGTACTACAAAGGGTGATTCCGAATGTTAATAAATATACGGTTTTACTTTAAAGTAAATTAATTGATTAAATAATCTATTTCATGCATCTATATATAATTTATTCTAACTTGGTAAATTGTAGATATTACAACATTGTGATAATAATACTAAAGATGTTATATATGATTATTTTTACGATATAAATCAAATTTTGTACATCGATAGATGGCATTTAAATTATTGTGATAGACATTACAATAATTTAGACCTGAGTGATTAAAATTTAGTAAGAAAATTGAGATTATCTTATCCAACTCAGGGTAAAAACTAAATTGATATAGTCTAAGCTACTAATAAAGATATTAACCATATGATAGTTTTTCAACAATTGTAACAGACTAATGATTATGGTACAAATGAAAAAAGAAGCAACTAATGCAACCACAAACATATATGATTCGAACCTCATCGTAGTTGCCAAAAATCTCAAGCACTTCGCCTTTTTTCTGTACCCCCAGCTAAAGAAAAAAAAAAACAGTTATGTTACGAACAATTCATGTTCATGTTCTAAAGAGGAAGAAACTTAGATGTACAAAGGTGTAAAGCAAGAATATTGAAAGAGATTGTTGCCATAATTACCTTTTTTGATGTCATTACAAAAAGTAAATAATTATATCCTGACAGTATTCAACCCAAACTTTCAGATGCTAAAGGTAGAGGCAATACGGCTACTTTTTTAGCATAATCACCATCTTGATCGAAGTTATAAGCATTTTTCTTAATCTTTTCAAAGCATCAGTTTCAAAAGAAATTATATATTAGAAGGATGGGAACGCGTTAAACACCACTGCACCGCTTTCAGCTAAGCTATGTGGTCGGAGGGAGGAGTTAAAAGCCAATACAGCTCTCTACAATGTCTCAAGTAGACACCTTCCAACTCTTTCCCAGAACATCTATTCCGTGTCATCTCTATTGAGAGTAATGAGAACGAAAAAATTGGTAATGAGAGTGAGTGTTCTCTAGCTTTACATTACTATATATTACCACTTGCACTGGATCAGAAGCTTATGACCACTATACATTACAATACTATATATGTTACCACTTGCACTGGATCAGAATGTTTATTTGCTGTTTGAATATGTGAGTTTGGCTGTAGCACTGTCCTGGTGCTATCTCAAGAATGCAAGCAACAACAGCAAATTATGTGAGACATCAGAGAGAGGCTCTTGCCAAGCTTACCACGCATACCAAAGCCACTACCCAAAAAAAGCATCTGAACTCCCTGCATCATTTGAGTCCCAATATACCCATTCCTAGATAGCACCAGCCTCATGGCTAGCCCTTCACACTAAAATATCACTCATTTACTTCTAAAAACTTGTCCTGGAAGCAGTATGAGCGTATAATGCAAGGGAAAAGTTTAACTCAATTGGCTATAGTGCAGAAAATTTGATTCAAACCTATAATCAATTTGATTCCAACCTATATAACCTCTCATGAAAATCAATTGATCTGGACCAATTAAAGGATTGGGGCATTCCCCATATTTCATTGCAATTATTAGAACTATTAGATTGAAAAACTTTAAAACTGGGTCAACTTCTTCATGAAACTGGCACATACCGAGAAAACTTCTCACATTTCATGAAGCAATTTTTAGCAAGTGGGTAAAATACAAAGAAACGGGACATACCAGCATACCCAACTCAAGAAATCAACTAAACTAATACGATCCAAATCAACTTTGGCATTAAACAGATGCTCAATAACAGGCAGCAGAAAGCGACACATAGATACTTTAAGAGAGAGAGAGAGAGAGAGATAGAGAGAACAAATTCATTTTAAAAGGAAAAAAAAAAACTTACCAGGATTAATATCTTCACTGATGCGCTGGATTAATATCTGCGCTGGATTAATATCTTCACTGATGCGCTAGATAAATTACAAAAGAAATGTGATCAATCAAAGGAATACCCTGTTTTGCATCAAAACAACACTGTTTATCAGTGATTCATCACAGCAAAGCAGGGTGATTAGTACTAATATCCTTGTTTTGATTTAAAACTAAACATATACTTTATATTTTTATCAGTGATTCATCACAGCAAAGCATACCCCTGTTTTGATTCATCACAACAGATAGGTAAGCATACTCCTTTATTTGTAAGTGGACAAAATACAAAAGAAACGTGATGAATCAAAAGAATACCCTTGTTTTGTTTCAAAACTACAACAGTGATTCATCACAGCAAAGGAGGGTGATTAGTACTAATATCCTTGTTTTGATTCGAAACTAAACATATACTTCATATGTTTATCAGTGATTCATCACGGCAAAGCATACCCCTGTTTTGATTCATCACAACAAAGCAGTTTTCATAGTACTTTACATGTCATGAAGCAACTTTTAGCAAGTGAATAAAATACAAAAGAAACGGGACATAACCAGCATACCCAACTCAAGAAAATCAACTAAACTAATACGATCCAAATCAACTTTGACATTCAACAGATGCTCAATCACAGGCAGCATAAAGCAACACAAAGATACTTAAAAGAGAGAGAGAGAGAGAGAGAAAACAAATTCATTTTAAAAGGAAAAAAAGAAGCTAACCAGATCAATATTTTCACTGATGAGCTGAATCAAGATCCCCTGAACAATCACCATGCACCCGATTTCTGTAATGAACCTGTGCAATTCAAAACTTATTTGCAATACACCTAAAAAATCACCAGGCATAACAAAGCCACTGCCCAAAAAAGTAAACTAAATTATTTCAACCAATAATCACAAAATTGTGACATTAAACTAAACTAAAGTATTTCATTTTAATTTTTATACAAAATTGTGACATTATTTCAACCAATAATCACAAAACGCAAAACAGTAAAAAGGGACCAAAAAACAGAAACAATCGCCAATTAAAGGCCACCCAGGAAAGAAACAGAAGTCGATAATGCAAAGAAAGAATGTGTAACGGCGAATCACTTCGTACTTGATTTTGTTGGTATGTAGAAATACAAAGCAAAAGAAGCCGATTAACACGTCCTTCGTAAATTCGTCTAAAATACACATCATACAGTAAATCACTCAAAATTTAAAAAGAGAATGAAAAAGTATTAATGTACTCACCTACGTAAACTGCAACTTTGATTCGTTTTCTCCTTCTTGTTGGTGCGATTGTGAAGAAGACACGTAAATAGCAGAGTCCCTTTCTACCGAAGGCGATTACATAAAATTCTCACCCAATTTTCTGACATAAACATGAAAAAGTATTCATGTTTATGTCAGAAAACTATGTGAGAAAATTAAGGAAATCAGCAAGATTTAGATAAATCAGGACTTCGAAACAGAAAGAAATTGGGTGATGAAATCCTGAAACTGATGGTTAATGATTTTAGTCTTCTTATTTGAGAGAGAGAGAGACAGACAGTATGTAGAGAGAGAGAGAGAGAGAGAGAGAGAGAGAGAGAGAGGGGATAGAAAGAAGAGGCTTAAAATGAGTTTTTTCCCTAAATAATACAAATTAAAAACTTAATAACCTGTTTACCCCATTTCCAAACTTATTTACCCGCATACCACATTTTGGGAAATCGTGGTTCCAAACCACGACTTCTCCTAGAAAACGTGGTTTGCAAACACGTTTTCATGTTCTATATATGTTTCCCATTTTATTTTTCTAATTTAAACAAAATTGAAAGAGAAAATTGGAAACAAAAATATATTCTGTTAGGAAATTAAAAATCGTATTTTCAAAACGCGTCTTCTGAATAAATACAAACCTTTTGGCACGACAAAAGTTGTTCAAGAACACGTTTTATTAAAAACGTGGTTCAAGTACACGTTTTACATAAAAACGTGGTTCTGAACCACGTTTTTAAGTAAACGTGTTTTGAAACCACGTTTTTCTTGAAAATCGTGGTTTTGAACCACGTTTCTTATAGAACGGGGTTTCAAACCACGTTTTACAATAAATCTTGGTTTTGAACCACGTTTTCTTGTCACGATTTATTTGCTGTTGCTGGTTTAATGAGCAGAAAACGTGTTTCTTTCCAAACGTTCGTCGTTGGATCGTTGAAAACCGCGACGATTTTTGTTAAAAACATTGTGCAATTTCAAGTGAATCTTGGTTTTTACTTCAATTAAAATTGTGGCTGAAAACCACGACTTCTATATAAATCGCTTTTTTTTAACAATGATTTCTCGTAAATGCGTTGTCTACTTTCAATTGACGCTTGATTTTCACTTTAACACTACTCGTGGTTGCAAAGCATGGCTTCTATGGGCAAATGGGTGCTTGTGTGGCTCCTCAAATATGGGCACTTAGTGTGCTTACTTGGTGATGTCAGCGTGTGTGGTTCTCTCCTATGGGAAGGTGTTCATTGTCCGTGATTCTTTCTTTCTCTCCTTCTCAGAGTACCACTGGTTCTCCACAATGTTGTATCCTCTTGATTTCATGTTTCTGTTCTTGGCCGTGTAGCATGAATTTGCTCTGGGTAGTGGGTCTCTTTTCAGCTTTCAAGAAAATATTTCTCGTTTAGGAAATAAATCTGCATGAACCACAGTTGGTTCAGGTTCTTTAGTTTCTACCTGTGGCAAGTAGCAGTATATATAATTATGATTATTGCCTTCATCAGTTAATGAAAGTATACCTATAGCTGCCATAATTGGATCATGTCGTACATTTTCGAATTGACATTGACCTCTTTGAACAATATTTTTCAATCAATGAAACTACACCTGCAGCTGCAAAAGTTAGATCATGTTCTTCAATGTTCCTACATCTTTGCACTGTTTCCTTTCTTCTAATAAAGACGTGCCCATAAATGGCACGTCCTTAAGTTTATAGTCTAGGCTAGAAAGTATCCCATTGGTTGAGATACATGTTGTCAGTCAAACGTATCTTTTTCCCAAAAACAGTTGAAGCGTCAACGGCTGTTTGACAATACCAGTGTTAAACTTATAATTTATAATATTTCAAGCAAGACCAAAGTGTGTGTATAGATATATATATATATATATATATATATATATATATATATATATATATATATCTGGCGAATTAAAACTAACTTATTTCAACATTGATTAAATTTGTATCTGAAGCTTCGTGATTTTGATATTCATCTGTTTCAACTTGGCTAGGCAACCTCTTTGAATGGCATGGAGGTCCTCTACCGGAAAATTCAATATCGGTCAATAAAACCCGACATGTAGGAGCCATAATTGGTTCATGTTGTTCAGTTTTCACTTGATGCAGCCTCTTTGGCGACTATTTTTCAGTTAGTGAAACTATACCTGTTTCGGTCAAAATTTTGGTCATCCAGGGGCTACCTCTTTGAACAGTACAGTTGTCGGCAGTTAGCAACTTGAGCTTTATGTTCTTCTAAAGTTTTTTCTAGTCCACGTCTCTTATCCTTAAGAACAATATGATGATGTGCTCTAGCATCTTTGCACTTCCTCCTTCGTTCTAATAAAGACATGTTGACATACGACTGTACCAACTTTAGAGTGCAGGTCGGTCCATGTGCGATTGATTGAGATAAATGTTGTATACCGCTAAAATATGTCTACCTTGAACCATCATTCCTCAATGTCCTACAAACATATTGTCTCTGTCTCTATCCCTATATGTGATGATGAGCGTGGAAGAGAAGAATGATAAGAGTCGTAGAGGAGATAGATGACCAACACCAATAGACATTTATGAGGTTTTTTGGCAGTCATGACAATCATGCCTCAACGTTATACAAAGGTGTTGTTGTCGCTCCTAAGGGCTGGTAATCGTAAAGAAAAATTGAAAACTTATTTGCTTAAAGAGCCTAGTTGAGCCGGGAGACTGTCACGGCCAAAGTGGTCGCTTACGTGACACATGGAGAATGTACAAAAAATTCTCTATGTCAGAAATAGTTTATAATAAAATGAAAAGGAACATCAAAACCAAAATCATTACGTGCCGCAAAATTAAAAGGGATAAAAAGAAAAAAGAACACAGAGAAAAGCGCATGTTTTGTCCCCATTATATACAGCTCTTTGTCTTATATATATATATATATATATATATATATATATATATATATATATATATATACATATATTTCACGTTTTTTTTTTCTAAATCTCATAAGTTAATTTATTTTTTGGGACTATGGATTTTAATTTTCATCGTTAGAGAACATTATTCTAGGACATAGTTGTCAAAATAAAGTCTTAATAGATTAGTATATTGATTAGGTACATTGAGTTTTAGAATGATTATAATTAATTTATATATTGATTAAGGCTTATTAGTATAGAAATTACTTTATCTTAAAATAAGAAACCTATCCAAGAAAATATTGGAGACCTTTAGTAAGAAGTGGTCGTGGATGTATTGACATTATAAACTATTCTAAGGGCATGTTTTCACACGTCGAAGCCCAGAAAACGTGGTTACACATCACGTTTTCTGTTGCAATAGTAAAATGTAAATTGTTATTACGAAACACGTTTATTAATAAATCGTCGTCCTAAACCAAATATTTTTATAAATCGTCGTTTAAACCACGATATATTATAAATCGCGGTTTTGAATGATGTTTTCTTATAAATCGTGGTGTTAAACCACTTTTTCTAAGAAAACATATATTGGGAAACACGTTTTCCCTCAAGTCGTGGTTTGCAACCACGTTTTTTGTTCACGTCAGTTATAGAATTCGACTGAAATGTTTTTTATGAAAGGCTTTTTCGCTTTAAGTCGTTGTTTACAACCACAACTTCTTTGTTGAAATGAAAAGAAAGGTCAAATAGTATAAATCCCTCATCAACAAAAGCAATGCCTAACAATGCCGATTTAACTTGAAATTTTAAATCGTTGTACTTAAACACGTTTTCAAGATAACCGTTTTCAGTGAATACTTTAGAGGCTTAGAGCCTTATCAACTTCCCACGACCAAGCAGCTTGAGATTAAAAAAATGGACATGGGTTTAGAGGTCTTGCACTACAACGGCTGAAAAAAGCTTGTTACTAGTATATAGGTTCACTGTCGAAATCCTAATTTTAGTGATTAAATTAGGATTTCGACAATAAAAAATATATATGCTCACTGCTATTTGTGACCATCTAGATGGTCTAGTGTACTCAGCCATGAATGCATCTTATATACGTGCATTATTGACCACTAATCATTTGTAGCCATCTTCATCTGAACATAAGGAAATACAACATATAAATTTTACGTGGTATTTCTTACAAAGAAAGCATCATGGTCGACATGACCACGCTGATAAACCGGTCAGCCTCAACACTAACCATTTTTAGTCATCTTCATCAGACATTGGAGCATCAGAAACTGAATCAGGTTCAAAGCTCATGTTCCAATATAAACGTGCTTCGTTGTTGCAACCAGCTGCATAGCTTTCACGTGCCATACGACGTAGGTTATGCCTACTTTGACGAACTCTCATTCTATTGTTTTCTTCACGTATACGATGCAGTGCCCTTTCAAGCTCCATATGTGTATTCCGAGGCATGTTGATTGCTTTTTGGTGAGGTACGGGTATATTCATGTGTCGTGAATCAGCTACAAGGACCTCATATTCATTCAATTGATAAAACCATTCTACATGTAATGTATTAACATACCGTGATGAGTAACGCAAACTTGGACGCAACGAATAGTGAAATTCATCTTCGCCCGCCCAGTAACGACCCATAGCTTCAAAAATGTCTCGTGGAGTATATGTCATTTTTAGAGTTCTTACACAACAAAGAATATAGCAGCTAGTTGCCCTTTGCCCTTCATCCACTACACATACTTATATAATGCTTGACAAGGGTCCACTTCAATAAATGCAACGTGTTAATATTTTTTGAGATGTCACAAGTCGCTGCAAGTTTCTTTAAAGTAGTTGATGAAAAGACTTTACAGATATATTAGTTGTTGAAAGGATAATAGCTCATTAACAGCTTCATCAATCCTTGAACTGTTAATAACAGATTGAAGGACAATTCACCGTGAAAAGTCTACAGCTATAGCAAAATCAAAGCGTAGTTGTTGCTCGTCAGCTTGATATGGCGTGCTAGTTTGGAAGTACCTACGTTTGTCTTTTTAGGGGTTTAGGACATGCCAGGCACGTGACGTTACTGAAAAAAAAAAAAAAAACATGTGGCAACGAGTTGATTCAAATTTTTTTTTTACCCAACTCATAACTCTATGTGAAGTTTTAAAAGTATGTAGCTAAAGTACATATGAAACCCATAATCGGTATTGAGCATAAATGCAAAAGCGCAAGAATGATGTAATTGCTTAGCAGGAAAAGCCTTAGAATACCACAACCACTAAGAAGTTATGGGCGAGTAGAGGCTCATATTCTGGTAATAGATCATGGTTGTGCCTATTTTCTTCTCGCTCATTCAAGACACTGTCCACCTAATTAAATAAGCTACTTGAACACAAATTTCCCATCGACAAATAACCTCTTTGAAAGCCTTCATATCTTTTACATGCTAAAGTACAAATGAGCAAAATGAGATCGGATATTACTTTAGACAAAGTAACGTGGTTGATGTAACATTTCACTGGAAAGGCCCTGGTCTACCAATAAACACATGCAGGGTGTAAGTGGCCAGTGACTTGTCTTGTCACTGGCTTGTCCTTTTCCAGTTCTCACAATAATGTATGGTGTCTACGTCTGTGGGCTTGGTTATATAAATTAGTGGTGTTCTAAGGTTGAGAAGTTCTGTCTCTTCACTAGTCAAGGGCATCCCAAGCATACTATGTCAGCACTAATTGCGACAGTCTTATGAGTTAGTTGCGTAAAACCGCACGAGATGCAAAAGCGCAAGAATGATGTAATACTTCGCTGGAAAAGCCCTAGAATACCTTAGAAATAAGTTAAAAATACTTGTCGCGACTCTTGTATTCTGGCCTCAGATCATACTTGTGTCTATTTTCTTCTCGATCATTTAAGACACCACTCTTAACTATGTGAATTTTCGACACAACAAGGAGCCTCCTAGTTAAGGAGTGTAAGAAAGCTGTGAGCCAAATTCGAAAGGAGAATAACCGAATGTTGCTGCGTAGAAAACGATTTTACATGCTTCAACTTGCCGAAGAAATGGCAGAGGCTAGTGGGAGGCACCTCACTTCAAACGAGAGAAACAATATTTTAACCAATGATCAGTACTTATCTGATGAATATATGTCTAATGAAGAGTGAAATATCTCTCTGCCCACTATGTGTTTGGATTTTATTCCGTTATCAGTTTTACACGTCATTGTAATAAGCAAACATCTCCAATGCATTTGTTTGTGTAATACTTCTATGGCTGCAAATTTGTACTTTGCGCAATTGGTAGGATCTATTACAACCTACACTGAATGATCCAGTCTATCTAAAGTTATACCTATACGCCTATAAAAGTTGTCATGGGCTTAAATGGTTATTCCCCTTTTTTTTCCCTGTAGGAGTGCCTTTTTCTAATTGATATTTCCATATAGGTTAATGGTGAGTAAGGGTGTTTTTTGACTTGTAACATTTACGTTCCATTAAATACCCTTTTTTAGATTAGATGTTCAGTAAACAAATGAAGGGTAATATTTTAGTGGTCTAGTTTTGACTTTTAGTGTAAAATTTCCATCATAAACTATTTACTTAATATGCATAAGATTAACAATGTCATGCTGAATTACATTCACAATAATGTAATTGTTGAGATGTACTATTAAGATTACTAAGTCACATTGTATGTTAAAACAAAAGAGAATTAATGAATGCACTGCCGATAGAGCTTTAGAGTACCGTTTAAAACGTTTAACGGAAAAAAGAAAGAATAAAAATTATCATTACCTTACCCCAATTGTACATGAATTGGGGTCTAACATTTAGCTCCTGTGTAGTATGGGTGCTTGTTGTGGTGATTTCTAGCCGAATTTGACAGTGAAGGAAATTAATATATATATATATATATATATATATATATATATATATATATATATATATATATATATATATTAGTATAACTCTTTGGTGCAAAATATGTTCTGCTCAAAGAACTTTTCTGCTCTTATACATGGTTCTCTTTTTTATTGGAAATACAATGATTTTACTATTCAATCAAAAAAAGAATATAAATAGTTTCCAAATATAGCAACTTCAAACATTCTTCACAAATTATTTATAACTTGTTGGAATTTTCACTTCGTATTTCAGTATACACACTACAACAAAAATGACTTTTAGCGACGGGTACTTCACAAACTAAAAGTCTCCTTTCTGTCAAAAAATATTTTTAGCGACGGTTAGTCCATCGCTAAAAGTCCGTTTAAAAAAATCCCGTTGCTAAAAGTTTAGCGACGGCATTCTGTCATCCGACGAAAAAAGTCTAACTTTTAGCGACGGATTTTATTACCTCTGAGAGCGATGAAAAAATCCGTCGCACTGGGTAGTTATGGTATTTTTCCCATTTCATATTTTCGAAATTAACACTTTTAAAAATTCCTTTTCAAACTATCTGAAGCAATGAATGAAACTATATCTTCAGTGCAAGTAAAAATATATAACAAACTTCATCGGAAAAGTCATTCATTCAGGGGAGAGGCTACCATGTCCATGATACATATAAACTCATCATAAATTCCCAAGCAAACTTGAGCGAAATTTGTGACGGTCCATAATACGCGTATCAGGAGCAGCTATTTCCCATGAGCAGGGGACAACAATTCAAAGATGTAGATTCACCTCATGTCTACACTCTACCATAGTACACATTTAATCTAAATGCTGCATTCAACCATCAATTACTAGCGCAATCCATCGTATACTTAACATGCATTAATCTAAATGCTACATTCCATCGCCACTTCAAAGAATAACCAGTACATACCATCCCAAAAATGCCACACGATTACAAAGCATGTTTTCAAAATAGCTAAGTCAACATGTTGCCTGTACTAAGGTTAGGGGACTGGTTTTCATGAGTGTGCTAATCTGCAAAGTTAAGTTCCACATGGTGCTCGTACTCCTTTCTTTGCCCTCGGAGGATTCCTCTTGGCGTATGTCTTGAGTTTAGGGCGCTTTGCAGGCTGCTCCATCACAACACATTGTGTTGCACAATTCGACGTAGGAGGAGGCTCCTCTGTAACCTGTGAAACTGAATCTTTCACAGGTGAACAAATCCCATGAGGTGCTCTAAGACGATGGGGATGTTGACTTCGTCGAGCTCGTGGAATGGCATAAAAAAACTGGTCAGAAATGCAACCTCCTCTACCTTGACCAGTGATTCGTCCAGGACTTGATACTCGGCTACCACCTGTAACGCCACTGCTAAAGCTGTGATATGGAACCGACCCATGTGTCTCTTTCTCAATAGGTTCCAGCTGTTCTTGTACCATCTCATAACAAGCAAGTGGATCAGTAGAAATGGGAGGGATTTCCGAAGGTATATCCTTGACTATACCTTCCATCTCAGATTCATGAAGCAGCGGGGATGGCATGTGATGTACAGCTGCTGTCTCAGTTGCTGATATAGGTGCTGGGCCTCCTGGTGTATGAGGTCGATCGGATCTATTAGGTGTGGAAGATGATGGCCCATGAGCAGGGGGTGTCCTGGATGTGGAATGGGATGTCAAAGGCTCATGCTCTGCAGCTGTTACAGGTGATGGTGAGGGCAAAACCTGCATATGAGGTTGGACTGATGGTGGCACGTGTGATGTTGATGCAGTGTTTGGTGCTGGTGCACCTATCGGTGCTACGGTGACCGGCTCCATGGTCGGTCTCGGTCCCTTTCGGCGTGCCCGCGGTGGTCGTCGGGCCTGAGTAGCTGGTTGTGTCGGATCCTGGATTCGTGGCTCTGGTTGTGCACCGGCTGAGATTCGTTCAGCCTCACAAATGGCAGACAGTGCTTCTCGACACACAACCTTAATACTTGCAAGGGATTCAATGGCTGCATTAGGGTCAGTAGAATCAGCAAGGTGGAATATGCGCTTGATTTGTTGTGCCTGCAAAATAAGCAAGTTCGTTAATAACCAGCTAGTTTGAGGTCAATTTCATATTTTCCGTTACCATCAACCTTCAAAGAAGTCACTACTGTAACAACCTAACTACGAAATGGAATTGCATTACCATCAACCTTCAGAGAAGTCAAATCCCAAATGCATTTACATTAAATCACGCAACAGCACAACATGATATTTAGTCAAAGAAACAGCATGAAGGATGTAAGGCATATGAAGCTAGAGAGTTTGTAGAACAGAGATTATTACCAAAAGGGTCCAAACAGAATCCCACTCACTAACATACAAGCACCCGAAATAATAGGGAGGAACAAATACCATAGACAACAGGTTTGTCCTCGTCTGGGTTTCGATCTGCCTCAAAGAACTCCTCTAGAGGGTTATAGCCAGTCCTAGCTGCAGAAGCAGCAGCAGCTGCAGCACCAGAAGTTTCTGTTTTGGCTGCAGCTAAGAGTGTCCTCCCAAACGCTCTTGTCATAAACATAATATGCGAACAGATTTCTGCAGAATATCTGTAATGAGTTCAAACTTAGAAAAGCATGAATTGGTTTAATCAGCCATCCAACACAACAAAGTCTCATCAGGAGAAAGACGCCCACTGCGGGAACCGAGTACAGTACAGCGTAGCTAGTTCCTAAAACTACAGTTAGTCGTACTAGATATTCCGACTTAGATATCCTTGTACAGAAAATCAAACTACAGAAGAGAAACTTGCTCATATAGCAGCCTATCAAGATGACAGACGGGCAGAGACAGAGAAAAAGACAGCAGAATGCCTGGTCGAAGTGGGCTGAGCTCTTCCATGAGGACCATGACACTTCTTGTACTCATTCACTTTTGTATACCAGACGGTGGGAGCAGGCCTCATATCACCCATTGCCATTGGACTTTATTTTCATCATACAAGAGTCATGCATAAGGAACCCCACTATTAAACTCATATACTGTGTAGGATAACAATACTGAACAAAGCTACCTTTGCATTTGGCAAAACACATGCTACCTTAATGTAAGTTGAAGGATTAAAGAACACAAAACAAAGCCGCAGCTAGGCTCTGGACTGCCAGGTGCGATTGGACCTAGTCTTGTAAACAGTGTCTCCAGATTGATGCTTCTGGATAGACTTGAGTAGCTCGTACAAGTTTTCAACACAAAAAGTGGAAAATCACATTACTGAATAGCAACAGTTGAAGTAAAAAGAATAACACGACAATAGGAAAATAACAACAAAATTGTTCCCTCGAGTGTATTCAGCACCAATTACGGACGGTCCAAATTCCTCTCACCGTATTCAATATGCCATATTAACCAAAGGAATACAGAAATGAGGTGCTATTATACTTATCACCAGACATAAAATGACCACACAAACAGGCTAAGTTTCAATCCCACAACTGCAAGGCTTTTATGTAATCTTTATAGAGACGTCATATCAGGAAGCGGTCCTAGACCACAACAAGTTTGACAAATTACGTTGAATAAGCTTTCTTTGTTTTTCAATTTTCTTTCAAAAGGTTGTGATGCCAAGATTTGTGAAGAAAATCTTATTCAACTCACTTGAAGAATAAAACAAAATAAAATCACAAAAGTACTTCCACATAAAAGGAAACACTACTGAAAAAGGTACGAGCAAATCAAGAAATACGACTATACCATGCTCATTTTGAGTATTTAAAAGGGTGTTTTGAATAGCATAAGGACACGTAACCGCAAACAGTCATCAGAGCAACTTCACGGTGCCAATCTCAGAACTACCGTCACAGTTTTATCACGTGCACTGGCAGTACCTATGATATATGTCCTGTATTTTAAAATGTCTAATGCATGGATAATCGGATCTTGTAGTTTAAAATTTTCATAACGTGAATGATCACAAGGTTTTAGTAGCTATTTCTGGACCAAGCAGAGTGGTCTTATTAGTCTAAGGGAAGTCCTACATGTAAGTGCATAACATGTGTTCCTAGCAAGAATCACATTTTTTTCTGCATCAGACAAATTTATAAGCTCAACTCACCAAGTCTTCATATCATTCTCTATTGGGTGGCTACATGATCCTAGCTAGCAATCAACCTCTTTTTCTCTTTCTTCTCTATCTTTTTGTTCTAGCCTAGATTCCCTTTCTTTTCCCTGTCATTCAAGAGTAACACTTTCGGGATTTTCTCCTTCCTTATGCAACCGTATATCCAACATCCCAGAAATATCCTTCTCTGATACCTCTTGCCCATGCATTTGTGCACACTGCACAACAATCCTCCTCCAAGATTTAGTCAAGTTGAGCTGCATATACTGTTATTCTTACTTGACTTAAACTTATATTCTAAGGCACTTCTCCAACCCAATAACATTGCATAAACTCATGTTAAAGCTCGTACACAACTAGTCTAGAAAATGACATATACGAAGCTCTCTTCATCCTTAAATCCACTGTATTACAATGAAATAAAAAATCCTAAACTCAGACTTCTTTAATGAAGCAAGACCCTAATCCTGTCACTAGTACTAAGGCAGTAAACCAGAATCTGAATTGCTCACAGGAATGGCTTGTAACTGTATCATGATTGTATCTGAAAATTGCAACACTGGGAACTTCCCAGTAATCTGGATCAATGTGTTTTGCTTGTGCAGGAGGCCAGCACCCAGGCATACAGGATAACCTGTTTTGTTTTAGTTTTTCTATTTTCCTTTCTACCTCCCCTGTATTCCTTTCTTCTATTTTCACATCATTATTTTGCTTATGTGAGAAAAACCATTTCAACCTCCCAGCCCAGACATGTGTCTTTTGTTCATACGATAATCCCAACATATTCATGCAAATCATCAAATTCAGACTATACAATTAATGTAACTTGTTGGAATTCCCTCCTTCTCTCTATGTCTCTCTTATACAGGGCTTGGTTTTTAGTGAAATCAGGAGTTATGGAATTCCCTCCTTGTCTCTAGAAAAACCATTTCAACCTCCCAGCATTGTGATGCAGCACATCAGGATATTTACACTAAAACAACATCCGAAATGAGCAATTTTAGAGGTCTTTGCTTTGCACTTCACCATTTGGGACCCCATATCCAACATATGTCCTAAATTAGCTGTCATTATACCCCAACTCCCACACAATCACACATGTCAA